>QANU01058888.1:0-68304 GCA_003254905.1 Nissolia schottii | reverse complement strand
CGTGTGACTTTGTAGAGGAACCAAGGTTGATAATATCGAAATTTCTACCCAAAGTTTAAACAGTTGAGTATATGCACTTAAATGATTTTTATAATTAACACACTCCTTTAAACAAGATCTAATAAAACTTGAAGCGTGTATAATGCATAGGGCCAACCTTATACATTGCACTAAAATTTTGACTACATTTTTATTAAAATAAATAGAAAATATAGGAATCAATCTTTAGACTATTTAGTTATAGAAACTCTAATACTATATCAAAAATCACATCTCCTAAAAACTTAAGCTACGAAGTAAAGACAATTGAATTATTTATACATGGCAATATATCTTGACCTAAATTCACATGTGAATCAATTTATACAAAATAATGTGGTGTTCGTTGTATTCCTAATCTTATATGTATTACGCACACATACTCAATCCATTGACTTTCTATTGAAACATACTCCTCGCAGACAATGTTTTTAATCAACCCATTTCTACACTACTTTTTTTCTCTTTAAATATAACGGGTTGGTATTTAAGAAGCTATTAGTATGTTAAAATACCTTTTCAACATTAAACTATTATTAATTTTAATGCTGAAGAAAACATGAAACTTAATTATTACTTAACAGGAAGTAGTTGTTGGAATGAGTGCACTGATTTATTTGTATTAGAATGAAACTGAACTGGTAATGAGTTTGTTGGAGTGGGCTGGCAAGCATATTATCAAGCAAGGCAAAGCGAGAGCCACTGCTCATAAGCCCCAACTAGCAATTCGTGTGATGTGACCAAGCAAAAAAAAATCTCTGGTTAATCCCAAAATGTGTTGGTAAATCTGGCCGGAAATCCACTCTTCAAAATACCTTTGGCTGCTGCGGGAACTGGGAAATCTCACTCGAGAACAAGCAAAGCAACTCACTCACCAGCAACAATGACTATTAACAAGGGACGGATAAGAGAAACGTACCAGTAAACTCGGCAAACCTAGTATGGTTTTTCCCTACTTGAGCTACTCCTGCAACCACAGGAATTAAAAGGAGGGAAGCAAAATATATGAAAGTGGAAAAAGGCTCTAACAACATCAACTTGCAAGATACTACAACACTCATCAAATTTCCCTCGAGAGGAAATTCTTTTAGCTCTCACGGCTAATTAACCACAAGCACTGATTAAAAAACCGGGAGCAGAATTGTAAATGGATTGATGCTACTCATGTTTTAACACTACGTAACCAAAATTAATTTAAAAAGAGAAAATAAATGTGCCGAGAAAAAAAAAATAGATAGTACAAGGCAGTCATTAAATTTCTAGACACTCACTATAGTTCCTTAATTGAAGAGTAATTTTATAGTAATATATGGAAAATACTACACTTAATTTTGCCATAACAACATAGTGGTTATAGTGGTATATATCCAATTTTGCCATGGTAAAGAACTATTGGTAAGAGTCATGCAGTGAAGTATGTACTACTAAAAGAGCAATTACAAATCCCTGATCCAAATCTTCCTAGTCCCTTGTTATAGGGCCAAAATAATGATATAGTGACAACCATTTGGGATAACCACATTGACAATGTTGCAGGGTCCATTGTAATACCCACCATGATAAACCTCACACCTTTACAAATATAATATGATTTGTCCTAAAATTATTCCAAATATTTTGTTATCCTATCATTTATCTTTTGTGTCATGTCTAAAATCTTGATTCCGAACTTTCCCCGTTTTCCTGTTGATTAATGGGAGAAGCGACAAAAATGCACAAGTAACAATTTTTAAGGCATAGTTTAACAGACCCAGAAAAACATTGCTAGTTTAAGCATAATATAGGTATATAGGTAAGCAATCTGACTAAGGACAAAAGTCGACAACTCACCGCGCAGCTCAAGAAATTCCAGCACATGAATATTTATAACTAATTATTCAAAAGGGTTGATATCCATGTCTTAACAATTTTACATCCACTTGTATAAAAGAGTTTCAATACCATTATTAGTGGTCAGAGGATACATCAATCATCAAATTGTTGCCAGTTATGCAGACGAGCTACTAACACAATCCCAACGAAACTTTATAGAAACAAGAAGGGTGTGACAAAGAAACGAGGAAGGAATTAGCAGGAGTTTGAGCTTTGCACTAATGTGATTTTCAGTAGCATGCACTAATGTTTCCTATGCTTTTTCCTCATTAAAGAATTAGGCATCTTTTGTACTAAATCATTCTTTAACTATATCATATAAACAAGCGGGAAAAAAATATTTACAGCTTCTAAGAGGAGAAACTCAACTGCCACAACAAGTCTATAAGAGTGCACGTGAGTTATTTCATCACCCAACAAGCAGGCAACCCAAATTGTATACCAATCACCAATGCTATTCAGTTCGAACTATCATCGATGATGCTGATCCATATCCTGAAAAACCATAAAATTTAAATCAATATAACCAGAACTCATTCAATTTATGGCATGTCTTCGTTTTATTTCCATTATTAGTCATCAATAAATAATGAATTTTTAGCTCAAAAGGCTCGAAAGCTATCACAATTGACAAGTATAACCCCTATACACTCTAACTGGTCTATCCAAAAACAAACCAACAATCAGCTTCTAGACATGCAACAAATTCACTTTACATTGGCTCAATGGATCATATGCTTAACAGTTTAGGTATAATACAATGCATGCTATGCTAGACTTGATGATTAATATGAGAAGGAACATTTAATCAATGGTAGTTGAAACGGACTTGGATCCTCTAAAGTAAAGGCCTTTAGAGGGTAAAGTAAAGGGATTTCACCCTTGAATCAATAAAGTGGAAAGTGGGACTCATTTCCATTTTATGGATCCAATGGTAAAATCTAACTTTACCTTCTAAAGTGAGAGATCCTCACTTTAAAATATCCTTGTCCAGAGACCAGTATGAAGTTGGGCAAATCCTAAGAATGAGATAGCCAAAGCTTAAAACACAAAGGAAGTTGCAAATATCATAGTGCAGATTGCAGCTATCGAGCAAAAACCAAAGAAAATAAGAAAGAACCATATAAGATAAACATATCAAGTTTTCATAAAGAGGATAATTGACCTATCTTTATCTACAGGTAGCTACATCTGGTCAATATTTTTTGTTTGGTAAATATCTGGTCGATATAAAGTAACAAAATAAGACATCCATAATTTAAAATAAATAAATAAATAAATAACATCCACGAACACCAAATTACTTAATTCCTGAATGAAATTGAAAACGTACATGGTATGATCACAAACAAGTATTCTTGCAATGCAACTCATCCAATTTGATGTCAGGTGAAATATGAAGCTAGCAGAGTCTTCAAAACAACATTCAATGGAATGGGATGGGAGCATAATCCTGCAAAAAACAGACAACTGCAATAAGATTACAAACAAAACAAAATATTCCAATCAAAGCGGATAGTTCTTATCAATTGCACCCCCAAACATTCACAATTAAGGTATGATCAATTCCAATTTCCAAAAGACTCTTCTCAATATGTTTAGTTAAAATGAAGCAACAGTCACAATTTTAGAGTGTTGAATGCACATCTTTGAACAAAACCCCACAAAAAAAATGCAAATGTGGACATCTAAAGGGACAAGAGGACGGCAACTTTGGAAATGAAAACTGAAACGATTAACTGTCCAGTGTCCACAGGAGGGGGGATTAGCAAAGAAAGACATTTTCTAAATGTAACGGAAGAGATAAAGAGAAAGAATTACAAAGAGTGAGAAGGAGAAGGAATCCTGCTAAACAAAAAAGGCAAGACAACAAAAATTAAAAAGAAAAAGATCAATGCTTGCCTTCTAATCCCTCAAAGCATCATTATCACAATCATCTCTTAACTATTTAACAGAAAGAAGAAAACTGTTAAAACATTTGCACCAAAGAAACATGACATGCAGTGAAGATTATATAAACACATGGCACTAAACAAGCTAGAGCAAAGCAGTTAAATAACAAAAGTCACCTTCAGCAGTAAGGGCATAGTCAATCCTTTCCTAATTCAGTGATCCACGACACCTGAATAAGAAGTAGATAATCGTTATAATGTGTGCCTATCTCTAGCAAATAGAACAAGAAGGCAGTTTCCCACCATCACTTTTTCCCCCAAGTTCTGAAAGAATACTCATCCAATTCAAAAGTCTATTAAATAAAACTAAAAGATATTATCGAAAACCAAGCCTAATCCCAATTGGTAGGTCAACTGCATGGATTAAATAACAACATATTGTTCAATCGAAAACCAAATTTTCAGAAAGTCTATTCAGACCACGGCATTCCTTAATGGTTTCGGCATAAGTTATAAATGGCGGGGATATATATCATACTTCCAAGGTGAATTTTTTTAAATAACTTAAAATAAGCTTTGTTATGATTTAATGGAGAAAGGTTTAAACCTGTCAAGTTATCAACACTTACTGGGCAATGTCATTTAAAAGAGTAAAAGAAATATTATTATACAGCAAGAAAGCTAATTAATATGATTCAGACCAAGCCACAAACCAAGAGTGATTCTAAAAAGCTACATGATTGCAACCCATGAAAACATATTCTTTTTGGTAGACAACGGGGTGCAAAGCACCCAATCCCGTGAACACATATTCTAATACATAGTGCTTCTTAATTAAATCAAATCCAAATAACTGGCATTGAAGTCAAGAAAATTATAGGCCAAAAGATATGCTATGAAATTGAAGTCTCATAATCTTACTTTTTGGAACCACAGTTGCATGGAATCTTTTTCTCCTCCAAAGGGAACTTATAATTATATGTAATTTCTTCACCATTAGCAATATGCCGTTTTGCGTATAGGAAAATCTTCTTTTGACCCTCAACAGATATAACCTTAGTATAGCAGTTGGGCTGCCAAAATTCAGTTCAAATTAGAAAGAACATGACATCGAGATTGGAATTAACACATCTACAAAAAACCACACGCATAATTCAAAGCATAAAAAAAGCTAGACAAGTACCTCACAAGAATGGTTAATAAATCTTGCAATGCCACCTCTCTTTGTAGCATCAACCTACACACAGAGACAGGAGCAAATCTATCCTTTTCAATGGTTATCTCTAAATCAAAATTTATCAAAATATGCTCATTTAGAGAATCATAATTAAGAGCATGCAAAGCTATGCATCACTTGGACTCCATTCAGATAAGGTTTTCTTGATTAGGTCTTATTTAAACTTATCTAGTGGATTAACTACTTATACGACAAGCTTTTGGATCACCTTACAAAAGAAACTTAAGCAAGCCAAATAAACCGTGCATGTTATATAACTGAGAACTTTAGTTCTCAAGGTCAAGTGGAGACAAAGCTAGGATGATTCCCCGCAATCAGATTAAGAAAGACATAATTACCTCCTAAGCTAACCATCCCACAGGCCCATTCATTACAATATAGTCTTTAAAAAGTTATTGAATTCAAACCATTGGTAGCAGTGTCAAGCATCTTCTACTTCTGAGGTCCAAGATCTAGTTAAAGCCCATACATCTAACTCCTAATGTCTAACCATATTAAGCACATGATCAGGTCAGCATTACTCCTTATCAACTTTTAAAATCCCAAAACTTAAGGTTTAAATTCTGACTACACTTTTGGTCCTCAAACTTCATTGTGTTTATATTGCAAAAAACCAGAAGTAACAATATCGTCCAATATCGAGATATGGAGAATATCCAATTCATGTGACACTGACTACATAACTATGAAGCATAGCATGGACACACCTCTTCACACAAGCACTTGAGGACACTCGTAGGATAGGCGTCGGACACGTGTCCAAATGTGCCCAAATAAAAAATTAGATTTTTTTGAGCCGGACACACAGAAAATTATTTAGACACAGCCTGGACACATCTCTTTTCTCTTTAATTTTTTTTAATGAACCATTAGATTTTTTTTTTTCTTGGTGGCCAGTTAAAAAATGAAATTGTCAAAACAAATTGTACCCCATGTTTTTGGAAAAGGCTTAGAAATAGCAAGTATTGACTCAATAGTTGCTCTATTGACACATGACATATATCTAGAGTGCTTCCTTGCTTCCTATATATTGAAAGGGGTTCAGAAAGTAGTGAAAATTGGTAGTTTACATCTATAAATATATCAAGATATTAATCTAAATCTTGAACTTTAAATAATATATAATACGAATTGTGATTTTTTCCCCTTAAATATTTAATTATATGTGTGCGCACGCGTGTGCGCGCCGTGTCCTTGTTCTGTGACTTTTCGAATTTGGTGTCTTCATGTCTGTGTCATGTCCTGTGCTAGTGCTTCATAGCTCCATAATTTCCTTAGAGAAGCAAGATAAATGAAACGTATAAACCTAAAATAAAAAGTATAACAGTATTAAGTGCTAACCACATAACCATCATCAAGTCTAAAAAGGTAACTGCTTCCAATTCCCATCTTCTCATACTGGCGTTCACGTATATCGGATATCTGTGAGAAACAATCATTTTAGTAGAAACAATTTGGTGCTAAAAATCATATTAGTAAATCGACACAATGAAAAAGCAATTGCTTAAAAAAATGATATTGACTAAATGAGTAAAACTTCAGCATAAATATGAAACGATGCAGGATCTCTTCTAGCACAGTATACAACTTATTAATTTAACAGCCATCAATAACTTCCCGAAGGAAAGGACCACTGGATAACTAGCTTAAAAAACTATTGCACCTTAAAAAATATTGCACCAAGAATTTTTTAGTGAGAGAAAAAGAATACATATTGCACCCAGCATATAAGCATTCACTTACAATGACATAATTATTTATAAAAATTTAAAATTGGAATCACTATAAAGACAGACCTGCTTGATTTAATTGATTTCATACATGTTACTATATACTAGAGGGTTGCAGGCACTTCGTGCCTGCCATTCCTTTTTTATTTTTTGGTAGAATAAGAGGAGGAGAAGAATTGAATTAAAAGAGATAAGTTAAATGAAAAGACTGTTTTTAAAGGGGATGGAACGTAGAATATGGGGAATGGGTACAAGGGGTTTTTAACTGTTATATTGAGAAGTTACAAATTTTTCGAGGATAAAATGGAGAAAAAAATTGTGACCAAAGGTAGTTAAAGTGCTCCATCACCATTATATAGTAGTATAGATATGAGATCTAATTCAAAATTCACTTCGTAAAAGCAGACTGATACAGCACAACAGCATCTTAGCAACAATAATTATTTTTATACCCGAGGACGAATTAGTTCTCCAACATATTCAATCACAAAGTCCTCTGCCTCTATTGGCTCCATGGCAACAAGACCCCAGTCGTGTATCTTGCTCCTTTGAAAACGTAAATGTTTTTTCCTTGCCTGCAAAGTGCAAAAGAAATAGTTGAAACTTGAAATTACATGTATCCAGATGTTCCTGATAAGAATCTAAAAAAACATTCATTTTTCGATTACCTTCAATTGAGGCACTTTCAGAAGATCTGCACCCTCTGCAGCAGCAAGAAGGTTACGCAATTTCACCCTGTTTGTTCTTGCAGAAAGACCCTTACTATTTGACAGCTGAGAAAAATTATTATCAGAATCTATGCACTTGTTTTGTACACAGGCAAGACCTCGTACACGTGCTCTATATGCAGGACTGGCACTTTGAGACCATTTATGCCATTCCCACCCATCAATGGAAGTCCTGGCACATCCATCAGATCTAGGACATAAATTCAATGGCTTGGATTTAGCAGATTTCGTCCTTGCAACAGTAGCCTGTTTGCTTGCTCCTATCTTTGCACCATCATTTGCAATTTTCGAAACCTTAGCAGGATGTACAGATGGCATACCATCCATCAAATGCTTCCTTTTTGACTTTGATATTTTATTTGCTGCTGCAAACGGGAACAGGCAACCCATATATAAACACGAATCTAGCCAGAAAACTAAATAGAGATATCTAAAATGGTCAGATAAGCTTCAATAAGGAACGCAAAGCTGATAAACATATAATGCCATAAACCCACCATTAAGTCCCTCTATGGAGCAATGACCAGCAGTCGTCACTTGAATGTTGCCATTACGGCCATTGCTTTTAACCACCTTCTTCATGCCAACACTATTATCTGTTGATGTTGAAAGCTTCTTTCCATTAGGTTTTACGACATTCAGATCATCTGAATAAAGAATAGCAACCAGGGTAATTATTAAAACAAATTTATAATCATTCTTTAAAAAAAATTATAATTATTCTAAAAAGAAATTTATAATTATAAAACCAGTATCAACCGATGAACAAGTAAAGTTATATACTTTGAACAGTATGTGAAAGCTTCAACTTTTTCGAACTAGTTTTATTCTTCAAGGATGATTTATCACTGTTCAAGCCACCATTAACATTTACAGGAGAAGACCTGCCCTTAGTAGAATTATCCTTCTTCCCTTTAATCACCCTAGTCTTTCCACGCTTAACAGCAGCTATTTTAATTTCTGCAGTTTCATCCAAATCTCCAGAAACATGTTTCCTTAACTTAGCCATAGCCTTCTTCACTGGCCCAGAATCACCTACTGACACAGATTGAGAGGAACATGACTCTTTCTGTGACAGTTTCTTGCGGTAATACTTTCCAACCACCAGAGGAACTGCAGAAGAACTTTTTGATCCTTCCTTCACTCTTCCAAGTCCAGAAGTAGCATCATTCAAATGTTCCTTACTTGCATTTAATGTCTTCCGTTTCTGAAAAATTACAAATATATATATATAGGTACAAGAATGATATGAAATAAAACCAAATAACAAAGACAATAGGCAAAAACGTATTTAAGTTTTCTGTTCTCGTAAATAAGAATGAATGAAATTCTTACCCTGGGACCATCAGAATGAAAACGTTTCTTTATGGTACATGATGGCATCAAAACTTGATTACATGCAGAATCAAGAAATGTAGACTTCCACTCTTGTAGAACTTCATCATGCAACTTTTGTCGGCACAGTGCAATTGCAACATATTCTGTTATCTTGGGATTACATTCAACTAACCTTGAAGGTCGAAATTTAGAACTGCACTGTAGGAAAATTGTGTCTGAGTTCTCTTCAAATCCAGGTGGAAGGTCACCAAGTTCCTCTTCATCAACTACGCCATCTACATATCCACACAACTCCTTGAATGCATTTGAGAATACATTAGACATATGGTTTGCAGATGAAGACTCAAAAATTGAATCTCCTGCCTTTACAGCAGCCAACGACTTGTCATTTAGAATTTCGCTCACAGAAGTTTGAGCTGTAAGTAACGCTGAAAAACCAGAGTCACTCCCAGCAACCTACAAAATTTAAAGGATTCGTCAACATAATAGAATCTAGACGGATAAATTAATAAGCACACTTCTAATCAAGTTACCTTGCTCAATTTGTCTTCGTCTGGGGAATGAATTATTTTTTTCACTTCCATTTCAACAAAACTCCGAATGTATTCAGCTAAAGACGCCTTTGAAGAGGTGTGAAGCTCATTCTCCACACTTTCAAGAATGCATGTCAAATCTCTAGCGTCATGGTAAGTGCACGAAACTCTTTGACCTTCTAGTAAGTTTCCATCTTTGGGGCCACTAGAAGATAAAGATAACCGAGCATGAGAATCTCTTTCCGTTGTCAGGACTCCTAACTGATTACAGCCATCAGCAGGGTATTTAGAGGAACCTGACCTGAGAAGCAACTGCAGAACAATTTTATGATCATTATTGATGTAACTAAAGCAAAACCTTAAGTAAGCAAGATACTCACAGCTTCTGGGTTAATCTTTTCAACATAATCTCTACATCCATTAACAAATATTTGAGGCTTAGGAGGAGACCAAAGTTTCTTCTTCCTCCAGGAACATAAGTACTCTGCTATAGTATCAAAAAACACTGCATTCCACATTACTTGCATGCAGTAATCAACAAGTACTTTACGAACAACTGCATATGACCACCAAAAGTTTTCAACACTTCCAACTGATTTCATGTTTGCTGAAGACGGTTCGGAAATTTTATGACAAGCCTGATCATCTGAAATATGGAAAGATGCAATCTCACTTGGAAAAGCAGTATCTTTACTCATCTCCACAGCAACCTTTGACTGTTAAAGCAAAAATTCAACAACTTATTAAGCTGCATATAACTCGAACAATACAAATTGCAAAGCAAATAAACAATAAACATCACCATTTTGCTGTCAACCATGCAAGTCTCAGAAGCCTGATCAGTTGATTCAAGCTTATGCCTCTTGTGTTTCTTTTCAGTAAAAAATTCTGCAATAGTATCGCTTATAACCCCATCTAGCACAACTCTGCGGGCAGCTTTCATAACACCCAAGTGCAATTGGGAAGAAATGTCCTCAGATATTTCACAAATTAAGTTTACCATACCACCAACTTCATTGCCTTTGGAACCTGATCTACAAATGGTCCCAGATGTATCTCCTTTCAATGCATTTATAGCAGCCAGTAGCACAAAGGGGCCACACTCATTGCCAGAATGAGAGATCTGTAAATTAACACAAATCAATCAAAACGGTGATTGTTAGAATAACATTACCTTTTCTAAACAATGCACTGGCAAACCCAAGCAAAAAATTATTATTTCAATAACTTTGTTTAATATTTTATTTTTCTACTGAATATAAATATCCTATCATAAGTTTACGTATTGCTAATACATGCTCCATAGTCAAAAGTAGGTTAAAATACAGTTTTTGACCTTGAGATTTGACCTACTTCACAACCGGATCATTCAAAAATATGCTGGCTTCACTTGAACCTAGGAAATTTTCAATTAAATCCAGTTTTAGGAACCGCCAAAGAAACTTGATGGAGAGTGCTTAGTTGGGAAGGAATTATTTTATATTTTTCGTATTGTTAAGGGTTTAATTGTATCAGGCTTTTACCTAAGCAAGCTTTAGTTTGAGGGGGAGTGTTAGATTCATATCTCTATCAAATCTCAGAATATCATATAATATTACACCACATCACATCAGATTATGTCACACTAATATATTCAGAGCCTTAATTCTCTCTTTTCTTCTTCTTTTCCTACCTAAAACCCACAATCTCAACGGTGGAAACGGAATGGCAGTTGATTATGTCAAAAATTTTCCACATCCCCATATTTCTGCATGAGTCAGCAATTTCCATGAAGTTTCTGACAGCTTTGATCAGCAAGCAAGCCAACATGGTTTACGAGGACCCAATTGAAAAGTGGGCCAATTTTAAGGTATCAAAATTAAATTTTAGCCTTAAAAGAATAAATTACAAGGAAGTAACAATATAATTGCAACCTTCTTGAAAACTAACAAGTTACAATAAGAACAAAAAGGAAATAAAGCTTGATGCAACTAAGGGATAGTCGTTGACAAATTTAACTGACATTTTACTGCACCAAATATGCAGCTTAAAAATTATTTTACTGCATAAATTTGCATCTTACCATTGATGAATCTTGAAGATACCCAAGACGGTGCCAGGAAACCAATTCGGAAATAGAATGCGGACCATGTTTCATACCATTTTCATCCTCGTAAAGCCAACAACATTCGTCACCAAGCTGAAAAACGAAATAAAACACAACCATCAAACATGCCAATTAGTAAGTCAAACTGACTTAAATGTGGCAAAACAAGAGCAGATATGCGCTACCTTCTTAGAAGATATTATACTGTTAAACGACTCTGAGTTTGAACATGTGTGATTTGAATCATTAATGCTGTAATTGCCACTTGAATGCGAAACAGGCTGTGAATCAGGGTTCACAGCCAGAGGAGCAGCATTCTCAAAGGATCTGTTTTTCCCATACACTGCCATATCCATAGAAGAGGAGGCATAATTTGTAGGCACCACCCTTGATCCTGCGATACCCAGACTCAGATATGCAAACCCAGTGGAAACATGGTCAGGAAACTGCTTGAAATAATTCAATGGTACAGGGTTCATTATTGTGCCGTTAATCACAGGATACACCGGAAGCTCAAATGGCAAGAAACCAGTAGTTAAACCATCATATAACTGCTCCTGAATATAGGGACCACACATTTGCCCATGTTCATTCACATACATCCATCCACTCACAAAAGCAGCATGTTGCACATAGCCACTAAAACGCTGGTCCAGGTGTGACACATTCCCGGCGGTAGAAAGGTCACCAGTATTAACATTTGATTGACAGCTCATCTCCATTCCAGAATCTCCGTCAGCTTTATCATCAATATTGCAACAAGAGGGAATATCGCCAGTGCTCCTGCACCCGGAAGCATTCAAGCATGTAAGAATTTAATTTATAGCAGGATAATTTTGCTATCATATCTGTATATTCAATCTTTCACATGTGGTTTCAGTTTTGGTAAGAGATTTAATTTCTATTACAAGAGAAGGGATACCAGAAACAAAAGTTGAGGAATAAAAAAATCCTCTTGAATGAGGAATACTTAGAAAGAAACAGACATAACTCCCAAGAAAAATAAAATAGCAAGCTCTCTATATATACTTTCCAAGTAGACTTCCTTACTGAAATCATGCACAAAGAAACAAAGAGAGAGTGGCAGGCGTCAGCATAAATCCAACCCCATAACAAATCCAAGAATTTCTCCTCAAAGTCAAGGGCTTTGCACCAACTAAAATCAGAAAATAACATGTTTAACATTATCTAAAAATAATAATAATAATTGCCTGCCTTTCTCCTTCCGGAATACCGTAACTGATCAAAAGGAGTTGCTCCAAACTTTAAGGGAAAACCCGTGAATCACTAACCGCCTGTTTGGAACCCCAAGGAATTGAATTCCGTCAAGAATTTGAATTCAATTCCTTGGTTTGAAACTTAAAAATGACATAGAATGGAATTGAATTGAATTTGGAATTCAATTCAATTCCCATCAAAAGCCCCCAAAATAAATTGCAAAATCCATTGCTGATGATTCCTACTCAAACAGGAAAAACCAAAAATACCCTCATGGCTCCATCACCTAAACACAACCTTCAACCATGACCAACCAGATCCAGTGCACAACGCCAGCGACGGCGGCGGAGTGGCAGATTTCAGAGGTGACGGTGCTTGGGAGAGAGGTGCGGCCTGAAAGAGGGATGGGAAAAAATGGGGACAAGACATGGGTTAGGTAGGATTTTTAATTAAGAGGAAAAGGTAACAAAGAATGTAATTTTTTATTGAATAAGTATATTGTTAATTTTATATGATTTCAATTCTTTACCAATAATTTATTCTAAATATATGAGAATTTAATTCCTCCAAAAAAAAATTCAATTCAATTTCATATTATTGAAAGTTTTCAAACGGATAGTAACTCCACCATAAAAGATTCCAAAAAAAAAAAATGGGAGTTACAGTAACTCTTGAAAGTAGGGCAATTAGAACTTTCCATTGTTTTCCCTTTTTGGGTGTGCCGGGAAAATTGGTTCATGGTTAATACAATAAAAATTTATTTTATTTATGTTTTATCTTTAAAATATATATTATTAATATTATATTTTGATTTAAGAATATTTAAATATTTAAATTGTGAGTATTAAAATCTTGTTTGGATATAAAAATTTTGTTGAGAATTAAAATAAAAACTCTTAATGATTAAAAATTATTAACTATAAATAAAGTCAATGGTATGATGGGTACTCAGAGAGGATGTACAAGAGACTTTGAACATAGAAACCATGAGATTTATCGAATCATGTTAAATTCATATTATATTTACATTAAATTATTGTATCTCTTCTCTCATTATCTTGTTATTTCCTTCTCTTATTTTTGTTTATATTTAATATATTAAATTTATACGAAGTTATTTTTGGAACTCGTTTCCCCAAAAGAGGGCGAGAGATAAAAGAACTTTTTATAGAGTTTGAAAATAAAAAAGATAATAAAGACAGAGGAAGGCCTTTGAAAGGGGATGTTACACACATCCAATAATTTTCTTGTGGATTTGATTGGATTCGATTGCACATCATGAAAAGAATTCGATATATCGTGAGAGCAAAAATAGATTAGGTCTTTCGCTTTGGACAAGTTTCTTTTCCTCTTTTAGGTCCTTGGTTGTTCTCCCCTCATCTTAATGCGACCGCATATTATTAGTTTTTCCTTCTAAATAAGGTTAAATTATAATTTATTTTTTATCTCATGCTCTTATATCTTTGAAATGAGAAATGATGGGGTATATCAGTTATTATATATTGTGCTAACTCACAATTATTTTTATCATTAGATGAAATTTTATTAAATATGAGTTTCGTTAAAATGAAACAAGATTCTTTCAAGTCATAATTTTTATTTTAGATGGTAAAGTAAGAGGTTTCACCCTTAGATTTATAAAATAAAAAATAAGTCACACCTCTCACTTTACTAATTTAAGGGCAAAACAATTGCACTTTATTTACATTCAAATAAAATTTTATCCCTTTAATATGCAATGAATCTACGCAATGTTTAGCATTAAATATTTTGGTGAGTGACAAGAAAAGAAACTAAGGAATACACCTGGAACGGTCATACAAAAGACAAGAGTCTCATATTAAAAATAAGTTAAATAACATAGTAACTAGATTTTAATGAAACCACAGTCAACCTATCAATCTAAATTTTATCTAACACACCCGGAATTTTTTATTCCTTGAAAGAGATTAAAATCAATGATGAGCATTCACATAACAGCTCAGGCTCCCAATAGAGCTAGTTCTCAAGGCTCATAATTGCCAAACCTCCTAATTCCTGTATACCATTAAGAAAAATGGTTACTTATCACCCTTTGTCAAGGGAAAAGGGTTGCATTGTTCTGAAAAATTATAAATCCTATTGTCATGGTGGACATTAAATCCATATTCTACTCCATTTTCTAACTGTGTATTTATTGCTGTAGAAACATTATAAGACAATGGTTTGCGTGACTTCTCCAACCAATTAAACATTGTGTACTAGTATAATACTCTCACTCTTTTCCTCAACTTCCACCCTCAACAAACCCTACAATGATTCCAAATCTTCTTGTCAACACTCGACAAACACTATCAAACAAACCCCTTGACCATAATTCTCATCTTTACCACATGGATAATACAATATAACGAACAAAAAGAAAAATCTACTTAAAAAACAAACAAAATAGCAGCATTAACAAGCAAAATAGATAGCATGCAAGTAAAATTAAATAAATAAAAATTAAGAATAAGAAATAATATTAACCCTTTTTTACATAATGGATAACAATTAACAAATACGTAGTGACCTAAATACGGAGGCTTCATGAGAATAGAGAGAGTTAAATCTTGAGGTTTGATCATGCAACATAGATGGTTCTGGAGTTTTGGAGTGAATTTGATTTAATTTCGATTGCACGCATTGAAGAGAATTCGATATATCATGAGATCAAAATCAAATTAGGTGGCTCTGGGCACCCTCAAGTTTCTGCTCCTCCTTCAGTCTTTGGATGTTCTCCTTTCACACTTACGCGACCAGTTTTTATTAGTTTTTTTCTTTTTTTTTTATAAGGTTAAACTATAATTTATGTTTTATCCCATGCACATATAGCTCTGAAATCTCTCTTCTTGAGGCCTTAGGCTAGTCTTTATTTTTCAGATGTTCCAAAAAATATATATAGCTGTGAAATGAAATATGATAGGGTATGCCATTTATTATATATTATGTTAACTCACAACTCATCCATTATTAGATAAAATTTTATTAAATATGAGTCGAGAATTTTATTTTAAAGTGTAAAGTAAGAGGTTTCACCCTTAGATCAATAAATTAAAAATGAGTCACATCTCTCACTTTACTAATATAAGGATAAAACTCTCTTATTTTACTCTAAAATGATATCTTCACTTTAAAAGATTTAAATTCGATTAAAATCTCATTCCTTAAATAAGTAATAAATCGGCATAGGGTTTCGCGTTAAATATTTTAGTAAGTAACAAGAAAAGAAACTAAGGAGCACATGTGGGATGATCATACAAAAGACAATAGTCTCATATTAAAAATAAATTCATATAACATAACTCTTTTTACATTTATTTTTTATTTTTTTAATTAAGACTGGAGGGAGAATTGAATCGATCAAATGATTTGAATTCGAGTCCTTCCATGTCATTTGTGCAAAAATAACCACTAAACTGTAGATCCAACGGTTCCTTTTGAATTTAGCTACTCCAAAAGAAAAGCTTTTAAAATAGTTCTCACCACAAGGGTTTTCTTTATTTGCACAACACATACTTACATGTATCTAATTAAATTTTATTTTGGTAGAGACATGTATATGATTAAATTATATATTATTATAGAAATGATTAAAATTGTAGGATACTTAAGTTTATTTAAATTTAAAATGTTAATTTAAATTTTAGAGAATGATATATCACGATAATATATTGTTTAATAATAAAAACGAATTCTTTTTTAGTGAATTTTTTTTAGATAATATAGTAGATGTTAATAAGTTCTTACTCCTTCCATTTGTCCAGTTTGAATTATGTACAAATATTTTAAAAATGATTGAAAAGAAAAAAGCTATGCTGACAAACAAAATATGACAAATTTAGGGACAACCATGTAGAAATATTAAAATAGGACAAAACACAATAGAAAATATACATGGCTCTATAACTTGTGCTTAGGTTAGACTTAACTTTATTAAAATACGTAAGTGAAAAAGAGGGGAAATTTTGAATTTGTGAGCAAGGCTCACGGGCCATGAAAGGATTTATTTGAGTTTTGATTCAATGTGCATGGATGAACGGATGTAGGTGAGACGACTCGGGGAGCACCTCATTGAGTGTGTGATACTAACTGGTAACAATATTGGTCGGGTGGTTTTGATACCTCAAATGAACATGATTTCGAGTAATGAAAAACCGTCGGTTAGGTTTCAAAGAAGACAGTTTCTAGTCATTGTGTCGTTTGTTATGATGATTAATAAATTGTAGGGCCAAACAGTTTCTACCATTGGATTGTACCTGCCCCGTCCCATGTTTACTCACGGTCAGTTGTATGTCACACTGTCAAGAGTGACAAGTGTGAAGAGTTTGTTGGAAAGCCAATCATCAAAATGTAAAACCATAACAAAATACTCCCGGTGTAAAGCTTTCTACCAATTAAATAATTTGCTCATCCAAATAGACCCAAACAACATTGAAGAATCAATCAACATGCAAAGCTAATGGGAAATGCAGCAGATTAACAAACTGAAAAGTGCTCGAGCCCCAATTGAAGAGTAAAAACAAAGATAGATATAAAAACTCAGGAACATAGAGAAATCAATCGTATACACTGCCGTATAAAATAATGAAAGAAAGCAGTCCAAGATTCCAAATGCATTGCCGTATGCATAAATCTAAACAACTGCTATCAGAACCTCAAAACCACTGTTAGAAAAAATGCTACAAGAGCCCAAGCTTCTATCTAAAAGCAATATTTGGGGCTTTCCAACACTAAACCAAACAAGCTAAGTACAAGAAAACGCAGAAAAATGACAGTCTCGGGAATCATCAAAACAAGATCACAACAATAAGCATTTTAAACAAACAATAATGAAAAAAACATAATGGTACAACTCTGCAAAACGCTTCTCAATCACCCAAAAAGAAAAACACGTGGCAGAACAACAAAGACACATACACACAGAGCAGGAGATTTCAACATTCCGCCAGAATTAGCTCCTAGCAACTAGCTTTGGTAAACACTGGAATTTCAAATCACTCCACGGCACTAGACATCAAAACGTAACCTCAAATTATCATTCATTCATAAAATTATAACAACACAAAAGCACAGCATCGTAATAATTATAATCAAATAACAATCCTAACATAACCAAACCAAGCAGTTACGCGAAATCTCTTTCCTTATCACATGAAACATAAGGATCTATCAAAAACAAAAATAAAAGCAGAAGCTTAAAACGACACCGTTTGGCTCGCTCAGAAACGAAGCTTGGTGAAGAACCACCTGTTCTTCCCGGTCTTGAACCTCTCCTCGAGCCTCTTCTTGGCCTCCTTGAGCGCATTGACCTTCTTATCCTTGGAGGAGAGCGCGTCGGGGACAACCACGTCCTTCAAGTCCACGTCGAGCGTGTAGCGCGTGGGCATCAGGTGCTGGTAGTTCACGAGCTTCACGAAGGCCTTCACGCGAGACTTCTTCGCGGTCTTCTTGGCGGAGTCCTTCTTGATGACCTTGGAAGGGTACTTCTTGATCCCGGCGACGAGGCAGTGGCCGTAGGGGCGGTCGCGCGTGCCCTCGTCGAAGGCGCGTACGATCACCGCCTTCTTCCCAGCGTAACGGCCCTGGAGGACGATCACCGCCTTGTTTGGCTTCAGGAACTTCACCATCTTCGCTTCTTCTTTTTTTTCCTTCTTCTTCCTTGCTCTAGCGGCTCTGGTTCCTGGTTCTCGTTGGAAATGAAATAAAGATATAGTGAGGTGGGGTGAAACCCTAGGGTTTCATGGTTTGGGCCGGATGTTAGGTTGGGCCTGATTGAGACGGTGGCCCATTTTCTGTTTATTGGAAATTTCTTTTTACTCGTATATAGTCCAAGGACAAGGAGACGTTTATGAATGGGCTCGTGTGGTAAATGGGTTAATGGTGTTAGGTCTTGATTAGCTAGGAACTTCACCTACTTTAATAAAAAAAATTTCTCAAATTGTTTCACATTCTCTCGAATAAGCCGTAGTGGTTGGCTGGTTGCTAACTCCATCCCTTAATCGCGTGGCTGGTTCAATCTTGACCCATGAGAGTTAAAATATATTTCATGGCAAATTGATTCTTCAAGGCCCGCTAGAGATATTATAAAGTGGAATAATTATTGTACACTGATATACTCTCTTTTCTTATAACCAAGAAGGCATCCTCTCTTTTCAAGTAATGAAATATCAATATCCTTTATAAATAAGTGACCAACATTTAACGATGAATTTCACTATGTAAAATAAATGATGAATTCACTAATTGAAAATGTATTTTTTAATTTTTTAATTTTAGAAGAAATAGAATATACATATGTTTTAATTTTCTATTTTTTTTGAGACTCTAAATATTTTAAAGTTATATATATATATATATATTGTGTGTAAGATGTTGACACTTAATGGTAACAATTAATAAAACATTAACAGAGAGACTAAGTGGGAATGTATTTTTTTTTTTTCAAAAGACCAAACAAAAAAAATAATATTTTAAGGGAGAAATTTCATAATTAAACATTTTTATACAATTTTGTCAATCATGTACAAAAGGAAACCACCTTTTACACCCTTACAGTTAAATAACCAGTTTTTATACCCACCAGTTTCATACATTAAATCTTTTTATAAATCTTTTTATACAAGTTTGCCACTCATATTCATCATTGTTATCTTTAACAAGTATTCTTAGCGTTCCGTTTTAATGATCTATTTTATATTTTTTTAGTGTTTTAAAATATTTTTTCATTTATAATATTTAATTATAATTATTTCTTTTTTTCATTCATACCCCTAATTGTAGTGGAGTATTTATTAGTGTGTGTATATATATATATTTATTAAATGTAAATAGAATAATAATTGTATTGGAAATAAAATTTTATTTTAAATATATAAATAATTTTTCAAATTCACACTATTTTATTTTATGCATTTACTAAGATATATATTTTTTTACTTTGTTAAGAGTAATATTTAGTTTTAGACGGTTAAAACGAAACGAAGAGAGTAGATTTGATGACATGCATGCTACAGCGTGGGTAGTGACACATGACGCATCATTTTCCTTTTTCTTTTGGTGATAAATATTATTATTTCAAGATATTGACGAAGTCCTGAACCAATATTTTCAAAACATATTCTCATATCATGAGCTGGTTAGGGTAGATGAGGTGGTGGAAGTTGTAGTAGGGATAGTGAATCTTAAACACAAGACAATATTGGAGCAACTGTTTACAAGTGAAGACGTTTTCAAGGCCATACATCAGATGCATCCATCAAAGGCTCCAGAACTGGAAGGTTTGCCAACATTCTTTTATCAGTGTTTTTGGCACCTTGTGGGTGACCAGTTCACTCACTTAGTGCTGAATATTCTCAATAATGGAGCTAGTGATTGGTAAGTTGAATCATACTTATATTTGTTTTATTCCAAAAGACCAAAACAGTTGTGTAATGTTAGACAATTTCGGCCTATTTCTTTGTGTAATGTTTTATTTAAAAGGGTTAATTAAGTTTTTAGTCTCTGTAATATGAAAAAGTTTGGTTTTAGTCCCTCATGACAAGTTTTAGTCCCTGTAAAATGTGAAAATTTGATTTTGGTCCCTGTGAATGGTTGGTGATGGACGGTGATGTAGAAATGGTCCCTGATAACTGGTTAACTGACACGTCATCACCGTCCATCACCAACCGTTCACAGGGACCAAAATCAAATTTTCACATTTTACAGGGACTAAAACTTGTCGTGAGAGACTAAAACCAAACTTTTTCATATTACAGTGACTAAAAACTTAATTAACCCTATTTAAAATTGTTACAAAAACAATAGCAAATATGTTAAATTAACGTTATAATTTATTATGGGCCCCTTTCAAAGTGCTTTTGATAACTGTAATGCTTTGATGGATTTTGAGATTTTTCACGAGGAGTAAAAAAAGAAAACAAGTCAAAAAGGCACGATTGGACTCAAGCTTGACATGGCAAAGGCATATGATCGCATTGAGTGGAATTTCCTAGAGAAAGTCATGCAGAGCATTGGATACAATTGATAATGCGGAGTTTGTCAATTGTCATGTTTTTTGTTCTTTTGAATGGAGTACTAGGAGCAACCTTCAATCCAGAACATGGTCTAAGGCAGGGGATCCCCTATCCCCATATCATGTTATCGGGCCTCATCATGAATGCTAAAAAAGAACAGGTATTACACAGGATTAAGGTGGCGAGAGATCAACACCTGAAATATCCCATCTATTTTTTTTTTATGATGATAGTATTGTGTTTTTTAGAGCGAGCTACTATGTGAAGCAACAATGATTAAAGATATCCTTGAGAAATATCAAAAAGCATCAGACCAACGAATCAACATGGAAAAGTCAGAGATCTCTTTTAACCAAAATGTGCCAGCAGACAGAAGAAGCGGTTGGATGAATGTAATGACAATTGAGCATCTCTCAAAATACTTGGGCCTCCTAGAGGGATGGCGCATTCTTCAGTAATCGGAGTCACTTATGGCAAAGACCTTGAAAGGGAAAATATTTTCTAAGGAAATGTGTTCTTGAGTCTTCAGTGGGTACAACTCCTGGCTAGCTATACTAGGCGCAATATCCATTCCTCTTAATTTATGGGTTCTTAAGGAAGGAGGTCTATGGAGAGCAAGAAATGGTGCAAATATTCATATTTAGAAGGACAACTGGTTTCCAGTACAAAACAATCATAAACTGTGGTCACCACCATTATTCTTTGATGGTGACGCCTGAGTGCAGGATCTAAGAAATTTTGATGTCATGGAGGGAGGATATTGTGTTGTCTTGCTTTTACCAATTTGAAGCAGCCCAAATCCTGTAGATTCCTCGAGCTCTTTCCCTATTATTGGCATATCAAAAGGCCTAATTACCTGAACAATAACCACAACAAGTAATGCCAGTAGAGAATGCATTCGGTGGTTCACCGGTTACCACTCCCATGGACTGCTATAAGCTTAATTAATACAGATGTGTGTCAGGTCGGGATTGGGAATTGTGTGCAGGGGGGGGCCCTTGTTCATGACCATTTCGGGTTTTGCAATTCAGTGACAACTTGAACGTTCTCAAGTGGAGATCATAATGTCTCAACAATTGAAGGAATTAGACTAAGGATGGGACTAGAGTGGGCTCTTTATATTTGCTTCACTAATATGGAGGTTGAGAGTGATTGTCTTGAGCTAATTCGAGCCATCTTTTCACGTTAAAAAATAAAAGCCCGACACAGATTACTTCTTTAAGGCGACCTCCTATATATAAATGTGGTAAATTTATAAATTACCATGTATAATATCATCTAAGGTGAAAATTACGGGTAATTTACTACTCTCTCCATCCATTTTTTTTGTTATTTTTTAAACAAAAATTTGTTAAAAATTAATTTTCATTTGGTTAAATTAAGAAAATATTAAATACATTTTTTACATTTATATTTTTATTATCTTTTATAATTCTCATAATACTTAATAACTAGAACATTTATTTTATCCATATACTTTATAGTTTCTCTAGCTTAATGTCAATTAAATAATTTTTTAAATAATATGTTTTTATAAAAAAATAACAATAAAAAATGTACAATTATTACCCTTATAAAAAGCTCTCGGAAGAAATTTGAATAGAAAAGGAAGAAACAGTTCTGTTACATGTACATCCTAAATCCATACACTTTACCTACACCCATATTAATATACAGTAAGGCCCGCAATATAACCTCCCGCTAATCTCTCTATCCCACTCTCGCTCACTTGAGCGTCCAATACACATGTAACCTCTCTCTTCGATCTCTCTTCACTTCTGATCCAAAAACACATGAAACTCTGATCCCTTTCTCGGATCTCTCTTCACTCTCATCAAATCTCGTCGATCTCTCTTCACTCTCGTCTATCTAGGATTTGTTAGAGAGATGAGTGATTGAAAGAAAAAAGAAACGAAGATCAAAAGAAGGAATGTTGCTAGTTGTTATCATCTTTTAAATAAGAAAGAGAAAAGTTCGGGGAAAATAACAAATCATAATTGACAAGAAGAAGGAAAAGAAACAAAACATCAAAGTATAATTAACAGTATTGTGAACAAGTTCTTAATGTTTGCACATATGCCCATTTAATGTTTGCACTTATGTCCATTTAAAGTTTGCACACTTTTACAATACATCAAATTCTGCATTTTTATGCATTTGTGACAAACACATAATGCTTATATCACATCATCTAATATTTATGCATGACAATATGTAAAAAATTGTGTCAAAATATTTATAATATTTATGCATTAATTGTTGAAAGGTTGAAAATGTGCCAAAATACACATCATCTTCCTCAACAAAGACAAAAACCTGTAACCCGTGGATAATGTTTGCACATACGCTCATTTAATGTTTGCACTTATGCCCATTTAAAGTTTGCACATTCAATTTTCTTTCATATGTATGTTAGTGATGAATGAGCATTAGAACGTATAAAGCTTTAGTACACTAAAATTTCACAGAGACGTCAAAGAAAAAAACTCTTCATGTAAATCAAAGAAAAAAAGCATGAAAACGATGATGATAATGATATAAACATAATAGAAAATTGAATGACGATGATGAGAGGATAATCAAAGAAAGAATGATGATGATGATAATCAAAGAAACGATGATAAGAAGATGAGAGAATGACAGAGAATGACGATGATGACGATGATGAACATACTAGAACAAGGATGAGAGGTTGAAGATGATGAGTGAAAATGATGACAAGAACGAATACGGGATCGAGGCGCGCACGTTGTATGTAATTATATGTTATACGTATAATTATCATTAATTATATATAAAATTATATAAAAGAGTAGTGTATGTATGGGTATATGGTTTAGGGATGTTTATAAAACATATATATGAGGAAGAAATTTCCAATTTCTAAGACACGGCGAGGGACACGTTCTACGAAATGTGCAGTACAACGACGAAGTCCTCAATTTCGTGCGTAGCAAAGTACAACGTACTCACATCTAACGAATACGCCATGGGGGCAATATCGGCAAAACACAAAAAAAGAAAGAAGTTACTATCCTATTTGATTATATCAATATTCTAGTTAGTTTTCTAACTTAAAAAGATTAATCTCTACCATTTATAAACATTAATTCTTGCTTCATGTTCTAAGAACAAACAACTAAATTATTTATAAACTACTTATTTATGAATATTCAGGATTGCTTAATATAGCAGTGTGTAAAGTACATGACCTAAATATCATTTAAAAAAACACCTTCCATCTCTCTCTCTGTTTTGTCCGCATTACAAAATTGCCGGATATTCAACAGTACCTTTCTCTACTCCTTCACCTCTCACAACAAAAACCCCTTTCCAGTCCAACCCTCTCCCTTTCATTACTCTTTCTCTTCCTTTTCCTTTTTCCCTCTTCTTCTTTTCTTTTTCTTCTTTCAATTCCCTTTCTCTTCTACCATATGGCTCCCAGCACCAGAGGCCTGCAGCTCGCTTCCCTCGCCGGCGACGGCGCCGACGACTCCGGCGATCTCGAGGAGGTGCGGCTTCTCGACTCATACGACGCCAGCGGCCGAATCGACGCCGGAATCGATGCCGCAATGAGGCGGGTTCTGGTGAGGGTCACCGGAATGACCTGCGCCGCCTGCTCCACCTCCGTCGAATCGGCTCTCGGAGCTGTCGACGGCGTCATCAGCGCCTCCGTCGCCCTCCTCCAGAACAAAGCCGACGTCGTTTTCAACCCAGCTCTGGTCAAGGTTGGTCTTTGCTTCTGAGGTTTTTTTTTTGGGACCTTTTTTTGCATTCTGTGTCCCAATTTTTTGCAATTCGGGGGAAGTGTTAGCTGGCTTCATCTAATTCAAGTTATAATTAGTTGTTGACTGAATTGAATTTATAATCTCGTGGTGGCTCTTTGAGTAGTGTTTTTTCTTTTAAAAACTTTGATCGGGTCCTTTACATGTGGCTTTTTTGGTTAGTCGTGGACATGCAGTTAATGTGTTTGATGATGGGTTTCTGAGTCAGATGTTTTAATAGGGGTGTGCATGTGTGTGCAACAATATGATTTTTTTCACAGCTATGATTCCTGAATCTCGTTTGCCTCTTTTCTTTGACTGGAATTTATTACTGAGTTGGGTTAGGAATGTTAATTAAATTCTGCTTTGGACATTGAATGCTTTTGGCTTGCCTGCTATACTAATTTGCAATTATGTTGTAAAGGGTGATATATGCTTCATTTTTACTCTACTTTTTCTGTCTCTGGCAAAAGCTGTTCACTTATACTCTCTTTACTCATAGTGCGGTTTGTGATCATGATTACTTTGTATTTATTTATTTATTATTTTTGTAAATTATGATAGTAGTTAGTTTTTTGAGTGATTTTCCATGTTTGTTGTCTCCGCATTCTATTCTTAGCTTTGCTTTGCTCTCAAATATTTTTGTGGGATTACTGTAATATTTGGATATAATATCATGGTTGTTTTTGGTCCTAAGCTACAAGTTATTTATTCCTATCTGTGTTTGTCTATTGAAGGGTTTTTTTTTTGGATAAATTTTTTCTATTGAAAGGTTAACTAAAATTAATGTGAAGCTGATTCTTTCACGTTCCTTCTCATAACGAAGTCATATCAAAAACTTCATTCCTCCCATTATCAACTCATTCTCTTTGTGACTATCATTGTTTTTGTAGTAGTAGGAAAATTTTAATGGTCTGAATATTATAGTTATGCCCTGTAAGGCAGGGCTCCTTCATCCATTCAGTTCTGCTACTGTAGAAGAATAATATTTTTCTTTAATGGTGGATTATTGTTAGATTGCTGAATTCTAAGGGCTGAAATGCCATCTTAAGCCTTTTCTTATTGAATTGCATGCAATATAACAGGAAGCTTTTGGTCAATGGATTTTGAATTATGTTTTGAAAATTTTCATATTTCAGGACGAAGACATTAAAAATGCTATTGAAGATGCAGGGTTTGAAGCAGAAATATTACCTGAATCTAGCACACTTGGAAGAACGCCACATGGAACCGTGGTGGGACAGTTCACAATTGGAGGTATGACATGTGCAGCCTGTGTAAATTCTGTTGAAGGTATTTTGAGAAATCTTCCAGGTGTCGAAAGGGCTGTGGTTGCTTTGGCTACTTCGTTAGGCGAAGTTGAATATGATCCCAGTATAATTAACAAAGATGATATAGTCAATGCAATTGAAGATGCTGGTTTTGAGGGTTCATTTGTACAGAGCAGTGAACAAGATAAAGTAATTATAGAGGTGGTTGGTGTGTACAGTTTGATTGACGCTCAAGTTTTAGAAGGCACGCTTCGCAGCATTAAAGGAGTAAGGCAGTTTTGTTTTGACCAGATATCAGGTGAATTGGATGTTTTCTTTGATCCTGAGGTTCTCAGTTCTAGATCCTTAGTGGATGGGATTGAGGGGGTAAGCAATGGAAAGTTTAAATTGCGTGTTAGAAACCCTTATTCAAGGATGACATCTAAAGATGTTGAAGAGGCAACAACTATGTTTCGGCTCTTTATCTCCAGCCTGCTTCTCAGTGTGAGTGGTTTTTTAACCCGAATTTTTATAACAATCTGTGTATGCTTCATATAGTTACATTGTGCTTCCTCTTTCTTTCGTTGTTTGCATTTGTTTCCATCTGATCGTGGTATCTATGGATCC
The DNA here is from genome assembly GCA_003254905.1 of Nissolia schottii. Taxonomy (NCBI): domain Eukaryota; kingdom Viridiplantae; phylum Streptophyta; class Magnoliopsida; order Fabales; family Fabaceae; genus Nissolia; species Nissolia schottii. The sequence continues at coordinate 41,957 of QANU01058888.1, read as the reverse complement.
GTGAAATCACAAGTCAAAATCCTTGTTAGATTATGTACTAGTACTGATTGCACAGCTACTCATTATATGCATATACAGTTCTCTCTCTCCAAAACACATCCTCACAGAAATACTTGGAGTGTATCTACTTGTCTAGTCCTTAATACAGATTCTCAGAGTATTGCAATCAAGGAAGAGTAGAGTTGTGCAGGAGATAAAGAGATTAGTGTTAAATGATAAAGAGATTAGTGTTAAATGAACTTATGCTTCATAGGGATTGTGTTCATCCATCTTCCACACATTAATTTCTTTTAATGGAAGAGTTATTCTGTCATGATGTCATCTTCTCTTTTCTTCACGAAAATATATGCAGAAGCACAACAAGATTTGATATTGTTTCTGAAAGGCATAATTGTTGTATTTAAAATTTGAGGGTTGTCTATTGTGTTAACATCAGTTACGATTTTAGGTTATTGTTTAATCCTCTGATATTATTTTTGGCTTGTTGAATGTGCCAGATTCCTTTATTCTTCATCAGGGTAGTTTGTCCTCATATACCATTGATGTATTCTTTATTACTCTGGAGATGTGGGCCTTTCCTCGTGGGTGATTGGTTGAAGTGGGCATTGGTGAGTGTCATCCAGTTTGTGATTGGGAAGCGCTTCTACATCGCAGCTGGGAGAGCTCTCCGAAATGGTTCAACAAACATGGATGTTCTGGTTGCTGTGGGAACTACTGCCTCTTATGTTTATTCTGTTTGTGCTCTTCTATACGGTGCTTTTACTGGATTTTGGTCTCCAACATACTTTGAAACAAGTGCCATGCTCATAACATTTGTATTGTTCGGCAAGTATTTGGAATGCCTTGCCAAGGGAAAGACATCTGATGCCATCAAGAAGTTAGTAGCACTTGCTCCTGCAACAGCTTTATTGGTTGTCAAAGAAAAAGGTTTGTATCAATTTCATTTTATGTTCCTTGTTTGCTTAATAAAGTGGACCTGAATCTTCAAAGCTTTGATCAACTTATAATTAGGTTGGAAACTCATTAATTAAGGTTGCATCATTTCTCATGTTCCAGATTTCATCAATTTACTACAAAGTCAAATTAGAAATTGACGACAGTGCTACAATTGTGTTGATTTTCTAGGTGGCAGATCTATTGAAGAAAAGGAAATTGATTCTCTGCTCATTCAACGTGGTGACACATTAAAAGTTCTTCCTGGTACAAAGATTCCTGCTGATGGAATTGTTACTTGGGGTTCAAGCTATGTAAATGAGAGCATGGTAACTGGTGAAGCTGTACCTATTTTGAAGGAGGTGAATGCATCTGTTATTGGGGGTACAATTAATTTGCATGGTGTCCTTCACATTCAAGCTACCAAAGTAGGATCTGATACAGTTTTGAGTCAGATCATTAGTTTGGTTGAGACAGCTCAGATGTCAAAAGCTCCCATTCAGAAGTTTGCTGATTATGTAAGTACTCTGGTCATGGTTGTGTATGTTGCACTTGTGTGATCTTTTTTGTTCTACTGGTGTACTTTGATGGTATGTGCTTCTTTTGCATAGAATAAAATTGCATCCCCTTTTGAGGGAAAGAAAGTATTCGCTTGTGAAAATGTTATGCAATTAAGCAAAATGTTGTTTTTTGAGGTGGCATGGCACTCAACAGCGGTATCATTTGAATTTTTTAGAAAATAATATTACAAGTCTTCTTGTTGTCAATCTGCATTTTTTGTTAAGTCAGCTTTTCACTGATAGAACTTGATTTGTATCATGGCTCTATAAAAGGAGGGATAGTAATGCTTTGTTTGTGATGGGTGCTGATAATTATAATGATTGTTTCTATATGTATACTTTGTTAAGTTAAACTAATGGCATTTAGCATACTTCAGCTAACAAAAGATGCTTTGAGTAGCCAGGAGTTAGAATTGGTTAGTTCCTAGGCTGCTTTTCTGAAATTAAGCTTGTGAAAGATCTCCTCTGATGACTGAAGCTCCTTCTAAACTATGCATAAAATTGGGGTGTTAATGAATCCACTTAATATGGACTTTCTTAAAAAATAAAGGGGCTCCTTCGTTTTTTTTCTTCCCTTTATCGTTCTCCTCGTTTTCTTTAAACTGTCACCGTTTTGTTAATTCTATAAGTTAAACGTTGAGTAGTTGATTTATCACTTGATGATTGATGACATATTTAGATATGAACTCAGTTACCGTTCTCTTGGGTTGCAGGTAGCAAGCATATTTGTTCCTACAGTTATTTCTTTGGCATTATTGACATTATTGGCTTGGTAAGATCACCCGAACTAGTTTTGGTTATGTTGGGAAAATTTGATTTTGAATGTGGTTACTGGTATGAATGCTTTTCCCCACTTTTCTCTAAAAGTATTGGCTGATTTATCTGCAGGTATATTGCTGGGTCTGTTGGAGCTTATCCAGAAGAATGGCTGCCAGAAAATGGAAATCACTTTGTTTTTGCCCTAATGTTTTCAATAGCAGTAGTGGTGATTGCGTGTCCCTGTGCACTTGGCTTGGCAACACCGACGGCTGTCATGGTGGCGACAGGGGTTGGGGCTAACAATGGAGTGTTAATTAAAGGAGGAGATGCCTTGGAAAGGGCACAGATGGTAAAGTATGTGATATTTGATAAAACGGGCACTCTAACTCAGGGTAAAGCCTCTGTTGCTACTGCCAAGGTATTCAATGGAATGGAACGTGGAGAATTTCTTACATTGGTGGCTTCTGCTGAGGTGAATTCCTACTTTTTTATGATTGTTACTTACATCGGGATCATAACCTAGATTCTGGTGATATTACAGAGGACTTGCATGGGATGTTTCCCACATTTCCTTCACTGTCCTTGTTGCATACAGCTTAACTTCCTAAATAGTGTTATGGCTTGCTGCCATGGCATGAGGAACAGTAGTACAGCACGCGCGCGCGCACACACAATTGTCAGAGAAATTCGCCCATTCAATTCCTTGAGATCTATTATAGGGATTGATTCTAACTGGGTTCATTTCAATTTCATGATTCAGGCTAGCAGTGAACATCCACTTGCAAAAGCAATATTGGAATATGCACGTCATTTTCATTTCTTTGATGACTCCTCTGCTTCTAATGGTACACAAAATGATGCCAAGGAGTTGAAGTCTGGGTGGCTTTATGATGTCTCAGACTTCTTTGCTCTTCCAGGAAGAGGTGTTCAATGCCTTGTAGATGGAAAGCACATTTTGGTAGCGTCTCATTACTATTATATCATGGCTGTCCATATCTTTAATACAGTTTACTTTTCTTTATATTGTCGAAGGAGTTTCTTATCAGAGGCAGTATGTCCTTGACAGGTTGGTAACAGGAAGCTGATGGAGGAGAGTGGCATAGATATTCCAACTGAAGTAGAAAATTTTGTGGTAGAGCTGGAAGAAGGTGCAAAGACAGGAATCTTGGTAGCATATGATGATAGACTAATTGGAGTCTTAGGGGTTGCAGACTCACTAAAGAGAGAAGCTTCTGTAGTTATAGAAGGCCTCCAGAAAATGGGTGTCACACCTGTTATGGTTACAGGAGATAACTGGAGAACAGCTCGTGCCGTTGCCAAGGAGGTTTGTATATATTATGTTTATGTTGGCTGTTAAAACTTAGCATCCTGATAACTTTCGTAGTGTATTTTCAACATCTGGACTCTTATTTGCACACAGACCAATAACCATGGATGGATATAGTAGTTTTGGTTTGTGGGGTAGGACAATTAACTTGAATCGTGGACAGGTTTAATGGGAATCAATATTTTTTTTTTAGGTTGCCTACCCGGTATCCAAGGCTTAGCCTTGACTAATCCGGGTCGACCCGGGTCGCGCACCTGGCTATGGCGGGTGAGTCTCCCAGCGGGGATAACTGCGTACACAAGGTCTCGAACTCGGGACCTTGCTTAATCTGGCCTTTGTTTTTGAGTAGGCTTACATTTGATTTTTCCTATTTATAATTACAATAGTAATAGTTGATGGGAATGGAAATCAATGGTTATAGCATTCTTGAGCTCTCCATTGCCAAACGTAACTAATTGGTTATCTGTATAAAGCAAAATCAATATGTTGCAACATGAATTTTATTTTTATGGGATAGCAATTGATGTTATAAAACTTGGGATAACAAGCACTTGTATTACAGGTTGGCATCCAAGATGTTAGGGCAGAGGTTATGCCTGCAGGAAAGGCTGACGTTGTTCGTTCATTCCAAAGAGATGGAAGCATAGTTGCAATGGTGGGTGACGGCATCAACGACTCTCCTGCATTAGCCGCTGCTGATGTTGGTATGGCGATTGGGGCTGGAACTGATATCGCAATAGAAGCTGCCGACTATGTGCTGATGAGAAACAACTTGGAAGATGTGATCACAGCTATCGATCTTTCCCGGAAGACCTTTTCCCGTATCCGGTTGAATTATGTATTTGCAATGGTGTATAATTTTGTGTCTATACCAGTTGCTGCCGGAGCTTTATACCCTTCACTTGGGATCAAGCTACCGCCATGGGTTGCTGGTGCATGCATGGCTCTCTCTTCTGTAAGTGTTGTATGTTCTTCTTTGCTTCTCAGAAGATATAGAAGACCCAGACTTACTGCAATACTTGAAATAGTTGTAGAATAAAAGGAAACTCATAACAATAATAATGTGTTTTGATCTTGAGGGTGTTAGTTAGTTTGACCGGAACTTGTAAAACCAGTTTTGTGCTTACTCCTTCAGGTCCTGCGCTCCTTGGGGGTGCTATTGTAATTGTAGATGCCAATTTAGTTGTAAGTGAAATTGTGTAGCTCTCTCATCTTAAAAACATGCATAGTTTAGCTCCTCTCTCTGTTCATGCGTGAACTACTTACTTGAAGCCCTATGCAAGGGGCACGCTTGCGAATGCGATTTTTCAGGTTTCTAGTGGAACTAATCTATGTTGCTAAGTAGAGATACTTAAATACAAAGCACCACTCACATTTTTTTCATTCTCTGGTTACCGAAATTGTATACAAACAAGCACATAGAAACCTTCACAAAGTGGAAGAGAACCTTCAAGTGAATAATCTGATGAACCTTCAAGTTAATGATCTGATGAGAAATGTTGGCTGAAGTTTAAAAATGAGTAATAGTTTGTTTCTGGGTCTGAATATATAAGGAAAATTTAGATCCAACAAACCTGCATGGGGCTGGGGTTTTAACAATAAGGAATGTTATTTGGACATAATTAGACATATTAAGGACAAAGTTAGTGAGATAGATACAAGAAAAATACAAATAATATTTTGTGTACAATTAAAATACATTAAATTTGCATTTAATTTCATTTAACTTTTATTTTCTCTCTATTCTTACTCTCTCTCCATCTTCTTTCACTTTTTTCACCTGTAACTTCCATTTTCATTTTTCTTTTCCCTTTTTCCATCTCCAACCTCGTCCTCCTCCTCCTTCTTCTTTGTTTTGTTTTTGTATTCTCCTTCGTTTCTGTTGTCTTCTTTGTTTTGTTTTCACTTTTTTACTTTGCAAACTTTTGTACTTACAAACACAAATTTTTTAACAAGCAAAAACAAACTTTTGATATTCACATACACAAACTTTTAAACAAGTAGAAACAAACTTTTAGTACTCATAGATATAAACTTTTGAATAGACAGAAACAAACTTTTGGTACTCATATACGCAAATAAGAGAGAGTGTGTGATAGTTACCTTTCGCTATTTAATTGGGTGAGGATCCTGTTTTATTTTTGTTTTTTGTATTTGGTAATGTTTGTGTTTTTGTTTTGTAAAGGTTGTGTCTCTGATTTGAAATGGTTGCGGCTGATAGAAATTGAGTGCATATGTTTTAATGTGTGAGTGGGGAGAGTGGGGGAACAAGAGAGAGATAGCAATTACTTTTGCTATTTAATTGGGTGGAGGTCCTGTTTTATTTATCTTTCGTATTTGATAATGCTTGTGTCTCTGTTTTGAAATGTTTGTGTCTGTGTTTGCCTTTGTGTATGTCGTACCAAGATATACGTTGATTGTACATTGGATGTGTTTTAGTTGTATACCTAGCATTGCTGAATATGTGCTCTTGTTATTTGGACAATAAATTACGGTGCCATCGTATACAAATTCTATGAGTGTGTGTCCTACAATAAATATACAATTCAATCTCATTTGCCAAACTTCTCTCTTTCACTAGGTTGTAACTTGATTGAACAAAGGTTACGACCTTTGGTTACGACCTTTGTTCAATCAAGTTTGTAACGAAAACGTGCATTTCTGTGTGTTAGTGGAGCAGAAGAGAAAGAGTGTGTCGTCAATGGAGCAGAAGAAAGCGAGTGTGTGTGACGTTAGTATATTCAATAGTATATGGGATCAACATCCCTATAGATTTATCCAATACTATATGGGGTCAGTGTCCCTGCAAATCAGATTCAATATTATACAGCTTAGGGTATGCATACCCTTACAAATTAGATTTAGTATTAGATAGCTTTAGGGTATGCGTACCCTCACAGATCTAGTATCCAGGTTCCAGGGTACTCGAAATCGCGAGGATTTATCCTGGTGAATCAAGGCCGAGCTCAGGTTTCCTTGAATTGAGGGTCGAGAAGTACCTCTCCTCGCGCCCCTCCATTGGAAGTGGCACATGCTGCAGGTAGGACAAATTTATTTTCAGTAGTTACTTTCCAGTTTCCTTTACATACTTTATTTACTGTCCATATGTATATATGTGTATGCTTGTATTTCATGCAGTAATTGTTATTTGAGTGGTACCGAGATATCCACCATTGAGATGACAAACTCACTCATCTGTCAATGTTATTTTTAGATACAGTAGAAGAAAGTGAGAACGTCCCTGTTGTCCATTAGTAACAAAGTCCAACATCAGTGGTAAGCTCCGCTTTGCAGTGGGGTCTACTAAGGATTATTATATTAGATATGCTCTAGACTACTAGAGCAGGATCCCCCATTAGTTTTTATACCTTAGTTATATTTTCAGCATTTTCTTCAAACAAGATGTAATCAACATATTATTTTAGTTCATTTATGGAACTAATTATATATTTATAAAATAAGTTGTTTATTTTTAGCATGCATGAACGTTAGTATGCCATGTCAGAACTTCCATAGGAGCAGTAGCCCTACGTGCAGTCACGCCCTAAGTTGGGGCGTGACAGGTGACAACCCTATCATATTTTCTTTTTTATTATTTATAATTTTCTCCATTGAATAAAAGACTCAGATCAGTTAAATCTAAAGATTAATTATTTAGATTTGTCGATTCTTAAAACAACTTTTCTTTTGTTTTGGCTATCTCCTTTGTGGTTGTGTTAGTCCCCTTGTAGGTGTTTTGGTTTCCTTATTTTTTTTATAGAGTATTACAGACAAAAAATATATTTAGATTTATGACAATAGGAGATGTAATACATTCTTTAAACTATAACAATTTTTGTGCGGTCTCTTATGTAAAAAATGTTTGGACATCGATAATCCTTGGACAAGTGACAGAGTTACAAACTAATATAGTTCAAATAGTAGTGTGTTTTAGTCTCATATTAATGAAACTTTTTATTCGTGTAAAAAAAAGAGCTTCAACACTTCAATCCAAACTTCAGATCTGAAAATGCTAAGTTTTTGTAATTATTTCACAGAGAAAAACAAACGAACAAAAAAGAGTATTCTTCCATTAAATAGAAAAAAAGAAAACTCGAAAAGGGATTAATTTAGATTAAGGTTCCAATCACGTATAGCCGGTTACAAGCTATAACTGATTAGTTTAATTTCATTGTTGCAATAATGAAGAAAGAAATTTGAATTTTCAGAACTTTGATGGCTTTATCAGAACAATTTTAAAATAATAAAATTTCCACGTGCAATATAGAGGAAAGAGATTGAAAGAAGTACAACGTCATTGAATATAACTTTCTTCTGTATCTCTATTTTTTTTATTCTTTTATTTTTATCACTATTAAACTTTTTTTTTTGAAATGAAAGGTGATATTATGTAACTTTACTGGTTTATGAAAATGGCTAAAATACTCTTTATAATAATGATTTGACCAATTTTTTGGCTTTTGAATTATCTTGAGTAAAACCTCAGCTCAAATTGATTTTTGAAAGAGCGCAAAACGTCAATTTTTTTTTAAAAAAATTACATTAGTCACATCCAAAAAATTTATGACAACAATATAGTTCTCAATAGGTTAATTTTCATTTGACATTAATCCAAACCATGAACCACTTATTATAGTATGTTGTGTCACTTTATGTAATCTGAAATAGATCTCAAACTTTTTTAGTAATGAAATTGATCTAGAATTAATTCTTAAGACCATTTGATCTACAAAAGAAATGAAAATTAACCTTTTGATTAGGGGCGTAAGCAGATTGAGTAGACCGATGCCTTCTATCCCTTTCTTAATTAGATACTTCATCTTCAATTTTGGGGATTATGCTCCTGTTTCTGATATTTGCCATACTGAGGATAATTGGAGTTTCATTCATCTTTTGTAATTGCTTAACCTTACAGTTTGGTTCATGTCTATGTGGTTTGATAAACCAAACATTCGATTAACGAGTGTCATATTTTTGAACTTGATGACCTAATCAGCTAATAATTAAATTGATGTCCAATAATTCTTTGAAAGGTAATAAAGTATGTGATCATCTCAATAGACGACATGACATTTTATCTCATAACGTGACATACTATATACAAGTTATAGCTTGTTTCGTAGAGGCTAACATGGATTAATTTAAAATTAAAATGGCTAACGTATATGATTTACTCTTACTTCACAACATGCTGGCATGCAAACACCAACAACAAACAAATCAAACAGATGGGAAGGAGTGCTAAACCTTCCCCTCATCATGCAATCCCATTCTCCTTCTTCCATCCTATAACTCTATCCTAAAAATCACAAGTCTTGCGATAATGTCAATAAATCTACATTCTACCGATTGTATACTTACCAATACTGTAATTGTAAGCTCCTATTATAACCCCCTCACGTACGTATGCTCCAAGCTCAATCAAAACAACAAGAAAAACCCAAAGGTTTTCGGTAACTGTAACAACAATTATTTAAATTACTATTGTAGTGATTAATTCACTAATTTAGTGATCATATTAAATGAAAAATTCAATGAATAATTCAGACATACAGTAACAGAAATCAATATTAAGTTTACACATGATTAATTTACACATATCACACATGGTTCACTACTAGAAAAACAGTCATTTACGATGGAAAAAAAAATACACATTTTAAAATTTTGTCGATCATATTTATTTTAAAAAAATACAAATTTTACAAAATATAGTTCATATTGTTTGTTAATTTTATTATAACTTTTTTATTCTCTTGAATATTTTTATAGGAATTTTCAAGGAGTTGGTGAAAAGATGCCCCCCAATTTAGGATAGTGAATGTAGACAAGAAATAAATGAGGGTGATAGGGATGAAAGTTATGAGATTCACAATTTAATAAAATAGATAGGGTGAGAAAATTACACAATTTGTATGAAGCAATGCTAACAAGCAATAACATGAATTCCCTTTTTTTTGTTTTTCCTTATTTGTATAATACCAAAAATCTTTTGTCTGGTCTCTCTATCATAACATGTTACTATGACCTGTTTACCATGGACTGTTTAATATTTAAATAAAATTTCAACATCCATAGATCAAGAATCTAATAGATCAACAATAATCTAAGTTGCAACAACAATCTAATATTTAAACAAAAATTCATACATCAATCCAAATTACAACTCCATAGATCAAGAAAAATGTTCGTTTATCAACAACATAAATTCAAACTTCCAATAATTAATGAAACATCTAAACACATTAGTTTAACATAAACAATTAAATAAAAAATACACAAACAAGACGACCAACCATGCTTAATTTGTTCATTCACCCCTACACATGAGCAATCATATATGATTGCATTGTAATTTTTCATCTTTTAATGTGAGAATGAGAAATAAAAGAGAGATAAAGTTCTTTAATTTAGGGTTTCTAAAAACAAAAATTAAAACAATAAAATTATATTAATAAATACATTTGCATAAAATATCACAAAAAATAATACTAGCTTACTGATTAAGGCATTGCCTTGATATGTTAACTGTCTCTAATTTGAGTCCTAGTGAAGGTAATATAAGTTTAATTTTTTTTTAGTAAAATCATATGAATATATTTATAAACAGGTCTACTAATAGGTCAGGCCGCAAGTTAGTTCACATGCAATGCTACATGACAATTTGTGTAGAGTGATCTGTCACATGACCACGTAATAAGAGACTATTTCTTAAAAAAAATTTTAGAGATAAATCACAAAATTTATAATTTTTTAAACATTAAAATCATATTTAACCCTAAATCTTATCGTAATTTTCATCCTTACGGTACACATATTTCTGACCAAAGAGCACAAAGATTTTTCTGACCAAGGAACACAAAGACCGCCCCTCTCAGTTCAAAGCTCCCAACATAACAAACAAGAGAGTCCAAAGGTGACGCTTAGTCCTGATTTCCATTTCGTCACTGATATTTACTAACACGTTGCTTCGTGGAAGCACCCTTCTATTCTTTGCCTTCAAGTTTTCCTCCTACCCTGTCTCAATCAAAGAATAGTCAACAAAACATTAGACATCAACTTTTACTTTGACCATGACAAATGACAGATCACTGTCAAATGAGAGAAGTTCCATTGTAAAGTCAGGTTAACATGTTAACGATTTTACCCAAAATAATATTTTAACTTTAAATAATAATTTTTTTTTAAAGATAGAGATTAAAATAAAAAAAATTTAGATGCACCAGAAATTAAAAAAATAATTTATTTTATATCATTCATCATTTAACCTATTAAACTTGTGAATCATCTTTATTTTTCACTTTTGTTATACTTCTAAAGTTATCCCATTGACGAATGATATAGAGGAAAAAAAAAAAAGATTTTCTCTCGTTGTCAGTACATCAAAAAAAAAATGTCATTAAAGATACGATCAACAGTACAGAGAGAGAACGACGATCTATTGGTCACCGCACAAAAATTTGTATTTATACATAACAGAGCAAAGCTTCATTCATTGTTTCAACATGTGCAGAGCTAGGTGACAAGTGATCCCTCACCTTCTTCCCCCCTTTCACCTCACCTAACTCTTCCGGAACCCCCCATGAGTGATGCCATGACTGCTACCACTGATCAGTGGATGCAATTCTATCACCAAGATGGCCAGATTCTGTTGCCGAACTCAGGAGGATCCTCTGAATACGCAACCGTGATGACAACGGCCATCAAGCCGTCGTCGGCGGAGAACATTCTGAGCCCGAAGGGGAACGTGTCGAAGCCAATCAGGAGGAGGTCTCGAGCCTCCAAGAGAACCCCAACAACGCTGCTCAGCGCCAACCCAGCCAATTTCAGGGCATTGGTACAGCAATTCACGGGGTGCCCTTCCCCAGACACGTCATCAATTGGGGTCCATCATAAGGGCCCCATCACCCTAAATTTCCAACAAGGCGACGCAGCGGGAGCGCTAATGCAAACGTTTGGTAGCAGGGGTTTTGATCAAGTTGGTCAACAAGTAGATGCGGCGCCTCATTTTCCATGGCAGAGGCAACAGGATCGCCAAGTTCAAGCGCCTCAGCAGCAGCAGAGTGGTTACTCTTTTGAGCATGTGACTCATCAGGGTAACAATTCATCAGGGCCTGGCATGGAGGTCTCTGATGATGGCATGCTCTTGGATAGTGATTTTAGCTTGCATCATCTAACTGTGAATAATAATGCCTTCCCTAATGGTACTTCTTACTAAGAATTTAAATGAATGAAATTATCATCTAGTTTAATTTACTTTATGTGAAGGTTATATATATATATATATATTAGAGAACAAAGTGGGCTTAAATTGTATTCAGTTCACAGTGGTATGCATGCTGTCACAATAACTGTTATTCTTGCTTTCATTTCTTTTATCAATTCAATTTTGTTTCTCCCTCTTTTTGTTAATATTGATTGATGAGTTCTCTTGATTAAATTATTACCGCTCTTTTACTACAATATTTCTTCTTGTTCTTGTTCATACTATTGATTGTACTGCGTATATATGGATCTATTTGGCATCTTTCACATTGTGGTACTAAAAAAACACACTAAATACAAACGACTGGTATTCCTACTACCATATTTATATTTATTAGTTGTTTTTTAATAAAGACCACATTTGGCTTGAAAACTGCAACCCAAATGATTACCTCAAGTTTTGCAATGAAACATGGCAATTTTCCAAAAGTAATTAGTTATTCCAGAAGAATGATGGAATTTGATCCATTGGGGGGGGGGGTGAAGTCTCAAATTAATTAAGAAATAAACTAATTGAATAATATATAAAATGAGAGGACTCGTAAACTCATTGCTTTAATGCTTAGGTCAAGATGTAGCCTTTGCGATTTTTCATTCAACCTATTGATTATGATTTCCTGGATCTTGAACTTCCCCCACCCAATATTATTATGACTTAGGATATAGTATACTAAGAGTTGAACCAAAAGAAAATAAGATATTGAGTCTCATAACTTAAGTATTAAGTTTAACTTCCTTATTTGCTGGAGACAAAAAGAAGGAGGAACATTTTTATTTGCTTAATGAGATTCATAATTGACATACGGCCTTAATTATTCAATTACATAGAGGAATCAGAAATTTACTAGGACAGTATGCTTATGTGTAATGCTTTCTAGTTGTATTTTGAATGGTAGGCTTGATGCCTTTGGTTGATGTAAAATTTTGGTGGATTGCCTTAAATTAAAAGAGTTAGACACTCTTTTTCTCAAAAAAAAAAAAAATTAATAATAAAGGTATTCTTTCACTGGATTTGTCCTGAAATTTTAACAAGACTTTTCTCTATCATTTAATTTTGATTTGATGGCTTAAAAATGATTGTAATAGTGATTTTTGCATTTGTTTCTTTTTGAATAAAACCAGAGAAAAAAAAAGGTGAAAATCTTTTGCAACCCTGATGGTTTGGCTCGGTAATTAAGGATACGAATTACCGGTTTCAATTATACATGTTTAGCTCTCTTTAAATCATATTCCTCACTTATTATTTCACCTTAATTAACTGAATCATAGTAGTCACCAGCACGCGAAGGAGGAGTATGTTCTGATTCTGAGTATTGCTTCATTCTAACAAAAATGGGTCACAGAAGATTTCAAAGTATGCTTCTACCAGTCTTAAAGCAGATAATTAATTTCAATTATTCAGGTTGAACATGATCGATGATTCAAATAAGTGATGGTGTCTTGGTCAACGGGACCAAATTGAATGAGAATAAAAGAAATTCTTAGGTACACTTATATATAAATTTAATGTATGTTTTAAGAATATTATTATTTAGTTAATTTTTTAATAATATATATATATATAGATATATATATATATATATTTTTTTTTTTTAAGTATTATAACTTAAAATTAATAATTAATAACGTTCCATAAACATATGTAAATATTTTTTCAAAAAATAAGGTGGATTAATGAAGTGGGAACGGTGTGGACTTGTTTTGGTTTATTTTATTCTTTTCTTATTATATATATTTTTTTCCATTTGTTCGGATGTTTTGGTTCTATCCTTATCTTTTTCCCCCCTCTATTTACGAGGTTAATTTAAAGCATGTGTCCAAAGTTGAAGATATATTATTGTATACAAACATAGCACCATCATGAGCCTCTAAGAAAGTAATTGTTATACCAGCGAAATACAAGATAATTAATTATCTATATAATCCTTATCTATATAATCCTTATCTGTCAATAATAATAAATTTGGTACAGTTGTCTACTTTGTGTTTCTTACCAAAATCTAACGTATGTGTTTACAATAATTATAACAGTAAAGACAAAATACCCTTCGCAGTCCATTCTGATGAGATAGAATCACATCTTGCACGTTAATCCTAATTCATAACTGTGAAAATGGCCATCTGAAAATTCCGCATCACACCAACAATCAACGAGTGATGAGTAATTGAGTCTCTCGTAAAAATTAGAATATAAGTTTACCTTTTTAGAACTGCACTTGTTAATAATAAGAGTGGCGGAGATAATTAAAAAAAAGAGTCTTACTACACTTACACTAAAAAATATACACAATACATACATATTAAATTTATGTACATAAAGTTTGTATTTTAATGTCTGTAATGTTTGTGTACTTAATTAAGTATAATTTGTGCATTATTAATGGTGTATGTATGAGTGTATAAAATTAGATGTACATATAACATTTTTAAAGAAAAAAAATACTTAAATGTATTTCAACTTCTTAATAAATGTTTGAAATTTGGTTTAGGCCCATAACTTATTTTTTGGTCTAAACATGTTAAAAGTGACCTAGTTTTAGTAATTGTGTTAGTGGGAACCTGTACTTATAGTCCCTTTTCTTTTTTTCGCTAGTTAGTAAAATTCACAAAGTTGGGGGGTTACACCCAAACCCATGTATACCCAATAACATTTACATTTACATTTAAAACACTCCACCCATTAGAGGTAACCACCCCACAAAACACAACTCAACCCCTGATTATGGGACTCCAACGCGGATAGTGCTACAAAAAGGATCATCATCCACCAATCCTTTAATCTACTGACAACGATGTGGAGCAAAATCGGAAGCCAAACAAGGAACACCATATCAACTGTGGCAGAGGTGTAGGGGACTCATAAAACCACCAAAACAGACCATAGCACACTTGGAAATAGCTATTAGAGAGAATTCACAACTGTCCCAGAATATCAGATATGACCGATCGCCGTATATGTTGATTACACAACGACAAGACTTAGCGGGGGGCCCTTTGGCAATGCCATTAAGGCACCTACAAAGCCAAAAAACAAGAAATTGCCATTCTGCTGAGTCTTCAATTTCTGCAAAATGAAGAAAAAAAAAAACATGATACAAGCAGCCAAAAGGGAGAGCCAAGCCCAAACCGGAATACGTGAATCAAGAAATCGAAGTAGGAGTTAGTCCAGCATATGCATATATATGTTGGTACCACATATAGAAGCCAAAATTGGAGTCAATATATAACCCATCAACAAACTTTTAGTCACCACCATGAATTTGAGGGCAACAGATGATTCACCTGAAGAAAAAATCGGAAACAGAGACACTCACAAGGCACACAATAGCCTCATATGTTAGCCAAACATACACACACGTCTTATAAGCCACACACCCACACCCAAAACACACACCCCCACACCCCGCCACTACTCATACACAACATATGTGATATACCACACCTGTATTCACACCTACACATGTAGCCACCATACACACACAATATGTGACGCACCCGCACCCGCACCCGCACCCACGCCCACGCCCAATAGGCATACCCAAAACTAGACGCACCCGCACATCACCCATATGAGACACACCACACACCACCATACACACGCACTCACTCACAAAAAATACACATGCACCCAAAACACGCACACGCAACCCCATATGAAGCGCGCACACACAACACCACACTCACATACCATAAATGCATCTCAGACCATGGTTGTCGCTTCTAGCACCACCCAAAAACATCCACCACTCCTGCCTGAATTCCCAGTGGGCACTATCGAGTCTACCACCTAAGTCCCCGGCCATTTGTTGAACCAAAAAAAACATCACATTCACACCCTCTTCCTTTGTGATTAGTTTCTCCAATAAACAACCATGTTCATGCATTTCAATAAAGACCACAATACTGCAAAGAAAGCCATGATCCATTGTTTCTTATTTTCTCTCCACAACCTTACCCCCAACTATGCCTCAAAAACCACCCTTTGATCTTCCACTTTTTGAGCCATCTCTGCCATAGAGATTCCGGAAACTTACCCCCAAAAAATAGGTGGTACACCGATTCTTTTGCATTTTCACACAAACCACAACCACTCTAATTAGCTGGTATTATTCCCATACATGTTAACTTGTCTTTTGTGTTAACCCTTCCCAATAGCACAAACCAAGATAGGATTTCCACTCTTGGTGGCATTGAGAAAACACGGTTGTAAATTGGGATCTAGTATGCAAAAGAAAGATCCAAGTGTATTTAGAGAATGCCTCAAGAAAATGAACATAATATTTGTGGCTATTTATTGATGGAAGTGGGGCATGTCCCCAAAATATCAATGTACACAAGCTCAAGTGGACTATGGTAAACAAAATTTGAACTAGGAAATGGAAGTTGTTCCATTTTACCTAAACAACAAGCAGTACAAATAGAATCTACTAATGGCAATGAAATTTTACAAGATTGTAACACTTAAGACACAATAAAATTAGAAGGATGGCCGAGTGCCATAGATGAAAATCAACATGCTTGGTTGATGCCATATGTGTTGCAGGTGCAAGATGTAGAATGTTGCTAAATGAATAAAAACCATTTTTAATGGTTCCTTGGAGAATTACTTCATTGGTAACCTAGGATTTCACATAACACACATTAGAGGGGAATTCAAAGAAAAAGTTATTATCACTAGCAAACTAAGAAACACTTAACAAATTCTTAGTGATGCTAGTAAGATGCAACATGTTATTTCAATTTCAAAGAATATGCATAACTAGGTGGCTGAAACTTATATTTTCAAACATGATTAATACATTGCCAACTAGCACTTGTTCAGATCCCTGATAGTCACTGCTTTCCATGAGATTGGTGGCATCTAGAGTCATGTGATGAGAGGCACCGGAATCTGGATACCAAATTGGGATCATAAACAATTGTTGGTGTTGCCACTGTATTTGTGGCAGATAATTGTGCTCTTCGAGCCCCTTGTTGAGAATTAGCCTGATTTGTTGGACAAAATTGCTATTCATCCCTTCTATACTAACAATCAATTGTTGTGTGGCCTCTCTTGTTGCAAACTTGACATGCAGGTACTTGTCTAGGAGTATACTTGCTGCCTCTGCCTCTACCTTCAGCAAATCCAGTTCTGCCTCCTCTCTAATTCGAGGAACCTCTTCCTCTAACTTGATTGAGGAAAATTTGCTTGAATGTGATGATTCTTGAATTGTTCGATCATTTTCTCTTGTGCCATGAGATGTGCCTCAAGTTCTTCAACTGAAATTAGCTTAGCTCGAGAGATAATTGATGTGATAAAATGGAGAGTATTCTTCAATTAAACCATCTAGAATGGCAACAACTTAAATCATTCTCAGCCATTGAATTTCTAATCGAGATCAAAGCATCAATTATTTTATTGATTTCTAGCAAATATTCATTAACTGAATTTCCTTTCCTACTGTTGTTAAGCTTATTTTTCAATTTCCTAACCTTAGCATTGATTTGAGAAGCAAAGAATACCTCTAATCTTTTCTAGATCTGGTGAGTAAATTCACAGCCAACCATTCTTGTTATGAAAGATGCGCCAGCGCAATCAAATAATAATTTATAAAACTAAGTAAATCCAAAAAACGTAGTAAAGGGGGCTAACCTAGGTAGTCTCTCAAGGAAGTACAACTAAACTAATTCTATTCTATTAGGTTAAAAATAAAAATGAGGGGAAGGGGGGTTAAAGTTTGTCACAAATAAAATAAAAATAATAAATAAAATAAAAAGGAAGTACCTTCACAAGAATTTGTCTGTGGATTTTCAGATTGTTATCATAGGTTACACTCATCAATTCACAAATAGTCATTGGCTATCAACTAGACGATAGCCTAATCAATCGCAATTAATCCTAGTCAAGTTACGATCGCACCTCTTGAAGGGATTTCACTAACCTATAAATTAGTAAACCAAAATCACAACCCTATGAATATAAATTATTTTAAGAACAAATTGCTCCAACTTAACCGATCAATGTTAATGCCTTTTACCAATTTAGGTTCAATTAATCAATCAATTTAATTTTTCCCAAATTGAAACCCTAAGCATACATGAAACAGGCATCATAGTAACATGGAAACATAGAATTTATCCTAATCATGCACGGCATATACATCGTCTTATCATACATAAATTAAGCACTCAAATTAGACACGCAATTAATCAATAGATGAAAGGAATCTAAAAGAGAGAAGAGAGATTTATAAACTAAATATGAATTGCATAAATAAATAAATGAAAACCTCAAACAATCCTTGGTGTTGCCCTTGCACAAGATTCAATCTACTCCTCCATTAATGAAGGTTACAAGCAAAAACCAAAATCCAAGAGTGTGTAGAAATGAGGAAGAAGAAGAGAAAGGGGGGAAGAGAAGACTAATCCTAAAATATAAAATAAAACCCTAGGTGACTAAAAATCTAATATTGAATGATTAAACAGATGAAAATTAGTGTTGTGCCTTGCCAAAACGGGTCAATGGACTGAAAATCGCGTTTTCGAGCCCAATCAACAACAAAATTTTGTGAGCTTCCCTAGATGACCAAAATGTTCAAATTAGCTCTCAATGTCTTCATGAAAGTTGTATATCTTTCAATTATACATGAAATAGACATAAATATTTCCACTTTTGAACTTCGGATGAAGAAGTTATACCACAATCTTTGTTGTAGCTCCAATCTGAAATTTCAACATCATTGTTATGACTTTTGAGCTAAAAATGACAAAGTAGACAATTAATTGAGTTTTCCATCTCTTCATGATAGTTGTAGAGCTTCTTATTAGCTTTCTTACAATATAAGACTTGAAAGAATTTCATTTCTACAGCTCACGTTATAACCCAAATACATAAATAGCGTAAAAAAGGTAAAATTAAGCAACAATTCTCACAATTGGTGACAAAGAGGACAATGTGCAAAACACGGTAATTTAAGTGTTAAACTACACATATTTAGGCTGCAATGTTCAATTGTGAAAGAATAAAACGGGGCATAAAATTCCCCTATTAAGGTGCTCATGGAGGATAGAAGCCAAGATTTGAGAAGTGCATCTTAGTTCTTCCATTGTCGATACTTTGCTATCATCGATCCAATTTCTTCATCTGCTGCTTGTGAATTTCTTGGAGATTGCTTTTCCTGTGATGAAGTCAAGCAAGTCATATCCTTCAATTGTATCTACTTGTTGTTTCCAACAAAGATGGCTTTCCTCATCCAATTGGAATGACATTGGATTGGAGAAGGCATGGAACACTCTTTGAGAACTTTGTGTTTGTGGAATCCATGGAAGATCTAGCTTTGATACCATGGAGTGAAGAGAGAAAAGCTCGAGAAGAAGAATGATTGAATGAAATTGTTTGTGTGAATCTTGTAACTAATTCTTGTTGATGAGTGATGTGATAGTTATAGAATATATACTCCATGTGATGTGAGCTCACTATGAGCATGCACATACTGGATTCTAGCTCTCTTAACTAACTATACAGCTAGCAATAACTAACTCAACAATAGCATCTACTACTAACAAACTTAACTACAACTTAGCTATATTCCCATTACATGATAAAGGTATCTTGTTGATCTAGTCAGGATATGGTTTCCAATAGACTAGTTGATCCACGGGCTTAAGTTGGACTCCAGAGTATCACCTAATTGTCTCGACAATCATATTGTAGTCCAACAACGGGTTTGAAGTTTCTAATCACCTAATTGCAGGGCATGTGCCCTTACAATTTTATGAATAAATCTGCCCTTGCCAACAATTGACCCTTCCATTCGTAACCAACACTCGTGGCACCTTCCCATCACAATCCTTCAACTCCCACCATTAAAACTTGTTGGAACACACGATTAGACTTGCCCAAAAAACTTTTCACATTCCAACCCAATCCCCTATGCTATGTCGCAAAAACACTAGCACCAATACAAGCGTCAAAGCCATAGGCCAAACTACAACAAATTGCTATGACACTACTTTCATACAACACCAAACCACAAGCTTAATACAACACCTTTCCAAAGCAACCATAGTGTCAATCAACCATGATCATCGACCATCTTTATTACAGATATGATCATCTTTTTGCACATCACTCTTTCCATAAGATTGCTTCGTAACAACTTTCTATGAATCTTAATTCTTCAAAATAATTTATTTTAGTATTTTAACATTTCAATATAAAAATACTTAATTATAATAAAAGGGAATTGTGAATCCAAACAAATCTTTCCTACAATATTAGTTACCAATTTAAACTTTAAAAATTAGTCATTTATACATATAACGAAGAGAATTCATAAAAATAACTTCTGTTGGTGTCCGACTTTTTCTTCCATCATTATCCTTACAAAAAAAAATTATTCAACTAATTTTTTGGGTTAAAAATGTCATTATTCACACCCCCACTAATTGTTTCTATATTCCACCAATGCAATTTTTAAACTCATTCGACCAAGAGTATTTTTCAACATTTTTTTTTTCAAACTTTTCTTCTCACGCAAATCTATTTCAACATCTCTCTTTTTAATTCTATATATTTTTGCATCAAAACCTGACCCTTGCATCATTTGTCATTAACTTCAACTCAAAATTTTGTCGTAATTTCTAATATTAATATTACAATAATTTATATATCTAATAAAAATATAATATATTAATATTGAAATTAGTTCCTCTCATATTAAAGGTTGTTATGTTTGATCATGTAAAAAAAAAAAAACACAAACATTTAAATGGTACCAATCAATTTAAAAAGTTTTTACTTGTCTAAATTATTTGTATCTTTCTCTTTCATATGACAATTTAATATGAAATTCTCATTAATATTATTTAATCTTTCCCCTAATAAAGAACCCAAATAAAATAGCGTTTAATGTCATTAAAAAAAAAAGCACGCTGCTCCTAAACCCCCCCCCCCCCCCCCTCCCACACTCACTGGCCGTCACAATGCAAACCCTCAACCGCCTCATCTCCGCCGCCAGACAAACTGCCGCAATCCGCCGCCTCCAGTCTCCCCATACCAGAACCCTCTCCACAACCTCCTCAAGCGGCGGCGGCGATTCGGGCAACCCCTTCGACTGGGACGGGCCCTCCTCTACCTCCTGGTCCACCGGCCTCACCAAGGACCACTTCAACGGCGAATCCACCGCCTCCACAACAACAACAGCCGGCTCCACCACCTCCCACGCCCTCTCCCAGGAGCAGTCGAAGGCCCTCGCGGACATGCAAGAAATGGAGGACAAGGTGAGGGAGCTGGAATCGGAGAACCGGAAAAGCAAGTCGTTCGTAGACGGGTGGCACGACCGGATGATGGAGACTGCGAAGCTGATGGAGCAGGTCCGCGAGCCCGGCGCCAGGGGCTCGTACCTGAAGGATTCGGAGAAGGCGGAGATGTACCGGCTCCACAAGCAGAACCCCGATGTTTACACTGTGGAGAAGCTCGCCAAGGATTACAGGGTCATGAGGCAGAGGGTGCACGCTATCCTGTGGCTCAAGGAGCTGGAGGAGGAGGAGGAAAAGAAGCTCGGCAGGCCGCTTGATGACTCGGTCGAGCAGCTGCTCGACGCGTTCCCTGAGTGAGTTTTGTGTTCATTTCTGGTAGAATCGGTCTGTCGTTTGTTCTGTAGATAAACTGAAGAACAGTCTCGCGGTGAAGTGTTTTGTTGTTTATCTTGTTAGATTTTCAATGGTTTTAGAACTGTGATTATGCTCACGGATTTTCAGTTGCGCTGCTGGCTGTGGAAAATTGTGAGAAAATGTGGCAGCACAGTTGCTGCTGTGATCTTGTTGTGGAGACCACAAGATAGTTTGTGTTCCTTGGTGGACGTGTTTTATGCGTGTGTTAGAGTTTGTTTGTTTGCTTGTGTTCTGTAAAAGTTGATCATTTACACCAATTGCACAATGAAAGATTTTGTTTTGCTTGATGGGTTTCATTTTTTTTTTCCCCTTATTTGAGGGGAGAGACTGATTTGAATTGATAATGTTGCTTTTAGAGTTGTGGGAAATGGGGTTGTGAATTTGTGATTTTGTTTGAGTGGTAAGTTGTAACAGAAAACTCTGAATTGTCTGATTTTTCTTGTTAGTGTTTGTCTGTTGCTGCTTGGAAATGTGTTGGTGAAAATTGTGTTTATTTGGTTAGAGCTTGCTTGTTGTTTGTTACATAAAGTTTGATCTTTTACACAATTCCAATGTGAAAGCTTCAGTTTTTTCTTGGTCAGTTTCCTTTTTTCTTTGTTTGGAGGGAGGGACTGATCTGACTTGATAATTGTTGCTTTTAGATTTGTAACGGGAAAGGTTTGGATCTTGTTTGTATGGTAAGTTGTAGTTGATGGATTTTGCTTTTAAACTGTTGCTTTTGCTGCATGGAAGTTGGAACTTGGAACTATGTGGACGAGAATTGTACACCTCCGACAATGTGCCTTTTATTTTAATTTGGTGATGATTTGCAAAATTGTATGGCCTTCCTTTCGTTTTTGTAGCTACATTCAGCAGCATGTGTTGGACTATCATGTTGTCTGCAGGGCTTCAAGTTTTCTTCAATACTCATTTATGTTCTGTTGTGCTGTTAATGGGTTACTTAATTGCATCGTATTCTGTTGAAATTGACAAGCCCTGATGTTAATTCTAGCTGTATGTGCTAGGTTTAGGTCCTCTCAGATTGTAAAGCACCAAAGTTGGCATAGACTTGCTTTTATTTTAATCAGTCATGTACTGGATTCTATGTGCAAAGAAGAATGTTGTTATGTGTAATTTTACAGATATTAGTGTGATGCTAAATTTAATGTTAAATTTGGATTAAAGAAGAGAACAATGTCTCAAGGGTATGAGAATAGTGGATACATTTTCTTAAAAAACTACCATAGTTGTCTGATTATTTGCTGTAATCGTTTTTCTTTCAGGTTCTTTAACTCCCATGATAGGGAGTTCCATGTTGCATCTCTTCCTTACAAACCTGACTTCAAGGTTATGCCTGAGGGGTGGGATGGCATTACCAAAGATTTGGACGAAGTTCATTATGAAATCTCCAAAAAGGAGGATGAAATGCTCTATCAAGAATTTGTTGAGAAGATGAACTTCAACAAAAAGAAAGTAAGTACCCTTGGCCACTATTATTTGTTTTACCAATAAAGTGAATGAAATTCATAAGAGTGTACATTTTCTTCGATCTTCTTGTTTTTATTCCGGAATAATAGAAATCCATTTTGGTCCTATTTTTGTTTATGCTGGATGAAAGAGTGAAATTGAATATCCACATTTTGACACATTGGTGAGACTTGTGACAATGATGATATTCATGTTGATGCTGACTACTGATCAGTTAGCAATATCATATAGTCAATGTGATCCAATGCTTAGTATCACTTATTGACAAACATTGACTGAAATTCGTTCGTTTAAATTAATTTATTTATTTGATCAAACTATCGAAGATCTAGTGTTTCTTATGGCTATATTGAGTCTTGACAACATTATATAACAGACTTGGTTGTATAACTACTTGGATAAACAGTGTGTCAATTGTTACTTTTTAGTAAATTTTGTATACTGAAAGGGTGTGGAGTGGAGGGGTGAAGAAATGTGTGATGCATTTAGATTTTTAGCATCTTGAGCAAACTATATTCAGTGACCTGAAAGAACATCCAGATTGTTTTATGGACAATAAGTAATGCTGATGTTGTTATCTTTTACCATCTGATCTTTTTGATCTATTATTTTTAAAACTGCCTTTCAGTGAAGGAATTTAGTGTTGGGCCTTCTTCCTTATCTTATGAGGTATAAGAAAATGTTAGGTTAGTGGAGGACAAACACTTTGATATCTGCAAGGAGGAAAAAAAATAGTATGCATACAAAATTGAGCAAATTGCAGGGGAGAAGTACTTCCATACCTATCTGCAGATAAACGTCATTGATTTTGAGAAGGCATGGCGGAATCATATGGAAGGCTCTTGAGAGGAAAGAGATATATGATGGGCCAATTATTAGTGTGCGGACTCATGGAAGTGAAACATAGTTTTCGCATTATGCTTGGCACATAGGGCAATTTTAAGTCCATATATTATTACCATGGTATTATTTGATATCTTATTACACATCCAAGAGTAAGTTCCTCAGTCCATACTTTGTGCATCTGATACTCCTATTTGATGAGTTGATAGAATGACTAAATCCTAAACTTGTGAAAGAAGATTTGGGATCAAAGAGTTTTGGGTTAAGGAGAACTAATAAATAGCATATGGAACACAAGTTTTGTAAGATGCAAGTTCGTAAGGTTTTGGAGGTAAAAAGTTCAGGATCACATCATAGTACCATGAGTTGCACTGTTTAGGTATCTTAGATCTATCTTTCAAAGTATTGGAGAGAATGATAGTGGTGTTGCATGGATTGAAGTTGGGTTGATGAAATTGACAAATGCTGTGGGGTGTAATTCATCATTGCAAAGTGGCTATCAAACTAAAAGGAAAATTTTATCCAAAAGCTCTAAAACCAACTATGCTCTATGATACTGAATGTTGGGCATTGAAGTTAAAACAAAGTCAAAATTTATGTATGTTAGACATACAATTAGAAATATAAATTTCTGGGTGGGAGAAAGTTGGAGTAGCATCTATTAAGGAGATGATGATGAAAAACTTTTCTGAAGTGGTTTGATGATGCGAGAGTAAAACCAATAGAAGCTCTAGTGAGTAATGCTGCCAATTAAAAATGGTTGGTAGGAACTAAGTAAACATTATGAGAAACCATTAGAAATAGACATTGCTGTGTATAGTTTTACTGAAATTTGGGTTTTTGATAGTCCAGTGGCATCTATTGATCAAGGTAGCCAACACCCTCCTTTGGGGAATTTTTTTTTTATTGAATTTCATTTGTTGTTGTTTAATTGAAATACTTAATATGAAAACTCGCTTATTTTGGCATAATCAATTTTACTGTTAGCATTTGTTCTGTATTAACAGATTCTAAGGAGTAAAGACTACAAATGGGTGACTGACACTCAGCATCTGTTTTGTTTCATGTCAGAATTGTTTGTGGACTCATTAAATAATGGGGTTTTGGTTGTGTGCAGATGGCTGGAGAGGTGAAATGCCACAAGTATAGTCGAAGGCGCCCTTCAGATGGATGGACTTTTACTGTAGAGAAAATGGGACCCCGTGGGAAGCGTGGAGGTGGCGGTGGCTGGAAATTTGCTAGCATGCCAGATGGATCAACCAGACCGCTGAATGAGACAGAGAAAATGTATGTGAAGCGAGAGACTCCACGCAGAAGACGCAGGATCCTTCCTTGATTACATGATGCTTATGTTTTGATCTTCTGACTAGCTGTTAAAATTAGATTTTGTAGTCCTATGCATCCAATGGTATGGGATATACGCATGTATTGTTAATTGCCATCATCTCTTTCAATTTTCATATTTTTTTTCTTGGTGAGTTATTTATCATTTATTTTAATAAGCTTAGCCATGGGTTATCTTTTTATTCACTCATGATATTGCTTATGAATACTGATGTTAAGATTCTCTTTGCTAAAAAAAAAAGGTTTATTACCGCTAGTTAAATTCATGAAACTGCAGTTGTGCAAGCGTTCATTTGCTTGGGAAATAGGACTATAACAAGATCTCACCACGATTTTTCTCTAGTGCATACAAGCATGAAGATTAAGAGATGATCCTCTGGTCCCATATAGGGCTTGTTTTGGATTTTCAACACCAAAGACAGCTTGTACTAATAACTCAAACGTAATTTTTTTTTTTTATGTCTCGATGAAATTATCAGAATTTGGTTTCCCTTTACAACTTCACAAACTACTCTCTCTTATTGTATTCATGTTTAGAGGGAATAAAGCTTCATATCAGCAGAGAATCACAGAAGCTCCATACCATCTTCCACACTGAGTAATCACATCATAGTGGTAGTGATGCTGACAGGTTGGCAATGGCCCCGACAGTGGTGACATCGAGGGTTGTTACTAGGGAGGTGGCTAAAGGAAGGGTGGGTGGTTAAAGACAAAAAAGAGCAAAGAGATTATTTTGTAATAATAAAACATTTTTGTTATTTATAAGAGTAACTTGCACCATATGATCTAAAAGTTACAGGAGACCATGATAGCCGCCACCCCACCGGTGTATGAATACGTCTCTTTCATCCACCGTAAGATTACCCCTAAACCCTACGCTCAATATACCTGGACTATGGTAGAAGACTATTGAGCTTGGCATGCGGCTAAGTCAAGACAGCGAAAATGTAGTATGATGGGCCTTAGCGGCTTGGGCTCACACGATGTAGCAGACATACCCCGTCGGCCATCTCCCTGAACCCAAGTTTTTCCATCTTCCTTCGTTCATTCATTCATCGTTCTGCACTTGTCTCGT
This sequence comes from Nissolia schottii, assembly GCA_003254905.1. Taxonomy (NCBI): domain Eukaryota; kingdom Viridiplantae; phylum Streptophyta; class Magnoliopsida; order Fabales; family Fabaceae; genus Nissolia; species Nissolia schottii. The sequence continues at coordinate 15,730 of QANU01058888.1, read as the reverse complement.
GTCTTCTTCTGCGCCACTACCCCCATAATCACTCCTTTCAACATCGCATGGTCCTCAGACCAGGAAAAAGAGGGAAAAAAGGAAATCACTGAGCCACCTTTCGGAATGCCGCCTCCTTAGGAATGTTTTAAGGATGCACGGCGCCACGCGGGACATAATAATAATATCTGCTACTGCTATTACCTGTCATTGTCAATGTCTGATTGTGGTGAAGTTGCTGTCTTTGTTGTCACAAACATGGGCACCCGCGTTGCCTTCAATACCCATCGAGACATCACAGCTGCTGCACTCAAAAGTTAGTATCTTCTATTCCCCCTCCTTTTGGTTCAGATAGATTACACCCACTTTACATCTTATGAGTTGTTATGGAATACTGCCTTATGAGCTGTGTCTCTATGCTACATTTATTCTTAGGGTTTAGTGAAGTTACCCTGGCCGTAACTGACATCCCTGACTGAAGATAAGAAAGTTATTCAATTTCGATCATTTATGAGCATCTACTACTAGTGTTGGAGTGTGTAGAAATGAAACTTCTCTCGACCTTTCTCTTTTACTTATAGTTGGAGGACAGTGTCGTATCAAATCAAATTGTTCTCTCAACCATCATGGCCAAGCTGAAGGGTGAGGAACATTTTAATTTCAGCTACATATGTACCTGGTTTGAAAGATGAAAGACAACGGCATCACTGTGCTTGTTCAAGTTGAAGATAAAAGGAGTTGAAACTTAGCTATGCTGTTTGAATTTTAGTGGAGAAATCGTAGCACTGGGTTCGATTAATCTGAATTTCGGAACATGTTTTGGAGATTAGCTCTACTACCTGACAATGTTTTCTTTTTGCAAACTCATAGTGGTTATGAACTGTGATAGTGTTGGCTCATACAAGTTTTTTCCCCCTCTTTCTTAAATCAAATAATGGAATCATTTCCTGGGAACGCCATTCGTACAAGGCATACTTGCAACTTCTGCTTCTTAAATTCTGTCACTTGCGGGGCAGGATGCTTCTAGTTTTGTGAGCATTCTGCCTATAAAATTTAACAATGAGGGTGATGCAAGAGTTCAAGTGGTAAGGCTTTACCTTCCAATTTTGGGTAGTTTCTTATGGCTTCTTCTTCCCTTCTACCAACAAAGCCTGATTTTCAGTCGGCATGTTCAAAATCTAGTGTTCTTTGTGTTTTAGTCTTCCTATTAAATGCTTAGTCCTATTCATGTTAGTTTTTTGTTTTCTCCATAATTTATGGTCCGGGACACTGTTGATTTTGATAACTTTGACATTAGAAAAAGAACAGAGCAGTACATTGATGAAATATCAGTTCAGCCTTAGCATTTATTAGGTTCTGACCTGAAAAGTAATTGGGGCAATGATTGTTCTGCAGGAGACTTGGAGAGAGTGCACTTCACATGTTTACCAGATACAGGAGAAATCCAAGTTAATGGATTAATGGTAAGAATTTTCTGTCTTCGTATATCTATGTACTGTTATGAATTTTGGCAACAATGAATTTGTGCTCAACAAATTACTGCATATTCCGCTAGGTCAAGCGAAAATCATTGTTCTACTACTTGTCTGATTCACTGCCAGTAAGGTATGCTTTCACTGGGATGAGAAGAACATGGTTTCTTCATGTGGAAGTGAGGCAATCAAAGTGTTTGCGTGTTCCATGCTTACCCCATGGTGCGGCAATTCTTTCCAAACCTCAGGACCCGAGGACCCGCAATAAGGATAAGGCAAAATGCAACAATGGGGAAAAGAGAACAGAAAGTTTCTGCGAAAATTACATGCAAAACGTGGCGAGTGGAATGCCAAAAGAAGACAAACCTACTGGTACAACCAATAAGAGTCGATACCTGATGCCAGAGATCAAAGTCGAAAATCCGGTTGCGTTGCGTGCTAGCTCGATGCAAGGCAGTCTCAGTAAGATGTCAACACAAGTGATATCAGTCACAGGTATAATCAACAAATATTTTCCAGGTTCCAATGGGATTGACAATGTTAGCAGCTCTTCCAACTCAGATGTTACATCCAAAGCTGATCGTAGCGAGATTGAAGTTCAATCTAAAGCTAGAGCACAAAGCTGCTTGAAGAGACAAATTGATTCCTTGCCACAAATTAGTACCAAAACACCTCCACATGTTTTCCATGCACCTATGCATGTTGACTTCGTTTCCAAAAAATCAGGGGACAAAAGTAGAAGATCCAAAGTTGGGAAACGCCTTCTTCTAGCTTCCCGAAGTCTTGGGGTTTCTCCCATTAAGTGTAGTCCCGTGCTTTCTTTCTGTAAATTTAAAGATAGAAATCTACCAGAGTACAAATCTCACATCAGTGGTTCAATATTTTCTATCAGTGACAGTGATGATTGACATTATGTAGTGTAGAATGTCAAAAAGGTGTAAATATGAAGTGATTAATTGTATTTTGATCTACTATATGCGCAAGAACATGGTTATATATATTAGACTTCTCATTTAGTATTTTCATGGAGGGAATTTGTGGCAAAATGTTTAAATTCCATTGGATCAGAAGAAAGCAAATAGACGTGCACCTAACTAGCAGTTTGTTGCTGTTGAGACTCGAGAGCTTGAGATTTTAGAAAGATGTCAGAGGTAATGTTGGTTGACAAAGTGCTTGTCTAAACGGGGTTTGGAGTTTGGCCCCTTTGTAAACCCAACAAAAGAAAAATCCGTCTATACGTGCATCCCCATAGCCATTTTTTCCAAAGACTTGGTGTAAAAGGTATACATATCCTTTCATGTTCAAGATGAACATGAGAAGATTATGTTCACATCTTTACCATTCATTAACAGGATCAATGTCATATTGACATGAGAGAATCATGCTAACGAAGGGTAGAGATGTGAACATGACTCTCTCATGTTTATTTTAAACCCTCATCCGTGTCAAAGAGTGAAGAAAGAAGTAGATCAAATAATTTTCAATTTTTTTAGCATTGTTAAGTCCATCCTTCTTGGCACGGGTTAAAGTTGTAGTCCATCATTTATCATTTGTCCTTTGTGTATGTATAGTTATACTTACTGTAAATGTGATTGAGGAATGGAATTGTTGATCGCATTCATAGTTGATACTGACTTCAGCCAATTCATCGTACAAGGAAAAAAGATTGCAATTTAGATCAAAGGCATGTTTGGTAAATGCCTATTTTAGAGAAATAATCACTTTTTAGTTCAAAAGTTATCTCAGAAACTTTTATTTTGTCATAAGCTGGTTTGGACCGATATTAAATCCAAGCTAAGCTAATTCAAACACACAACTACATGCAAAATACTTCATGAATTGCTGTAATTAAAAATCTCAACCTTTGCTGCTTCAGCACTGCAGCAGCTACATGGTTCACGTTTACAAAGTAAGACCAAATAGAATAACTTATTTGAGGGGGGGAAAAAAATGGAAAAGAGAAGTGTGCACAAGTAGCTACCAATGTGACAATGACATTTAGAGACCTTGTTCCTTCTGGTCTGCTTTTTTTTCACTTTACGCAACAGAACGGATAAATTCATGAGTAGCCCTCCCTTTTGACAGCTCTCATACAAAAAAGATATGGTACGTACCTACCATGGCATTGCTGTTTTTCTTTTAAGGATTCCCCATTTTTTTTTTTCACATTCTCGTGTAATAATATCTATTTTTTTTATTTGTTATTATGATAACTTAAAATGCAATTAATGAAGGCCTCTCGGCTCGTAATAATGGACTTGGCGACAACGTCAGTTCTGGATAAACTGCATCAAACTCGAGGATCTGGCTGCAGCAATAAACCTTCAACAACATGAAAAATGTTAAAAAGACGGACAAAAAGCAACGTCAAAACATGAACAAAGGAAAGATACGTGGCCGAATATTGTCACAAAATATGAAGATTGGAAAACACCACCATCATCATCATCATCAATAAATCTTGTAATGTGAAAATTTTATATGGCTTAGCCACCATAGTAAATTCTTTTGCGAGTCTCATGGGTAGTTCGACCTTATTGATCAGTGGTAAGAATTAACCCAAAGTCATGCGAAATTTTCACAAAGTGAATCCATTAGTTCCTCCTCTTAATTAAATACTTGATGTTTCTTTTTAAGAACCACAAGTGGCCACACGCTTCACATAATTAGTGACTAAAACGATCACAAGACTAATTTTCGGAAGCACCTAAATCCCGGGATGAGGGGGAAAAAACGTGATTAGAAAAAGAAGAAGGAAAAAAAAAAGCAGTGAAGAGTGCAAGAAANAAAAGGGGGGGGGGGGTGGGGAAAAGAGAAAAACACTTGCAATTCCATCTCTCAAGGAAGGGATCAATCTTTTGGGAGCCACAAGCCACACACACACACTGGACAGTAGTCACTTCAACACTGCAGCTCCCTCCTCCAATTATATAAACATGCTCCCTCACTCCACTTACACTGAAAAACAGAGAACCATTCAGTTCCCATGGAGAAGCTGAGATGGGCAACGGATGAAGGAGGGTTCTGGGACCTCGACGTTTCCACACCCAACACCCTTGACGGGCTTGCATGCCCCATCCCTGGGGACCAACCCATCCCATTGGGCCTGTCCAGAGGGACCAGCCTCCCAAGGCCCAAGCAGGTTGAGTTGATGCAGCGCCTCATGCGCATCCCGCTCGTTCCCGTTGTCTCCAAATCCAACGGACTCTCCCTCCAGCGCGCCCACTCCGTCCCCCTCCCTCGTGACGGGTAAACCGCATTGATGCTCTTAGCGTTGGATGTGTCTGTGTGTCTGTTCTCGCGGGGTTGTGATTTTTATCAAGTCTGAACGTTTTGCAGGATTATACGCTTTCTTGGACAGTTCAACCTGCAGAAATGGATCTCCTCCGTTAGAAGCGAGGAAAAGCCGGCGAATGCTTCGTCCTGGCTAAGCTCCTTTGGGAGGCAGCTGCGCCATAAATCTGTACATGCCCTGGGCCTGTTTACAGAGTTCCAGTTGACACCAGATGATATTTTGCATTTGGGCTTAGACTATACCAACAAGCCACGAGCCAAGGCAGTCTATTGTCACAAGGTGAGCCTTCAAATCTCTATACTCTTCTCAATGTGCCGCTTCCTTTGTTTGTTGACCCTCGACTTAGTTCTTAAAATTTCAAAATGTTAGTTTTTTGGTTAGTATCTTTATTTTTAAATTTTAGGGACTAGTCGGACAAGTTTTAAGATTTTACTCATAACATGAACACTTTAAAAAACTGAGTTGACACTTTATTTTTTTTAAGAATATTTAAGACTTTGTGATAAATTTTAAGAAATAAGTTAACACTTAACCCTTATTTTTATTATTAGATACTTTTCATTTATCCTTCATTGAGGGTGTGCATGCTGAGAATGGCTGTATTTTGTCGTAAGTTTGCATCTATGTTGCATGAGTAGGGACACTACTATTGAATACGATACGGTACAATATACAAATACTACAATTTTATAAAAATGTAAAATACGTTTGCGACGATGCATGCGACAGTATATAACAAATAAAAGTTGTGTTTATATATATATAATAACGAATATTTATAATAATCTGAATCATAAACATTCAATTCAAGAAACCTGAATAAATTTTATTGTCAATAAGTAATTTGTCTTAGATAATAGATTAAAAAAAAAAGTCATATATAAAATGAACAACCTTAAGTTTATGACCATAAGACAAATTTTTTCATTTCACAGCTGATTATAAATTCCGCATTAGCTAGGCATCTAGACACGGTTTTTTTTATTTCCCTCCTCTCATGTTGTATCTACTCTTCTGACATCAATCGAGCGAGATTTTGGGTTTTAATACTAATATCAAGTTTTGTTGGTGCTTGATCGTAGTTTCCACATCATGATCTAACAGTAGAGGCAGTTCATCCTGGTCTTTTTGCTGAAAAGACGGGTAATTATTGGGATGTGCCATTTTCAATGGCAATTGATATTGCTTCCAAAGCCGGCGGGGACGCTTGTTCTAGTTATCATTTGTCTGCACACTATAACTCGGGGTTACCTGAGCCATTTGACAAGAATCAAAATCAAAGCAGTGTAGAACCAATTCCACTTCAAAAGGGTGAAGTACATACTCAAAATCAAAGTGGTAGAGTACCACCTGCTGCTCTGCTTCCAGGCTTGGCCTTCAAAAATGCCTTTTCTTACAGGAAGAAGGTTGATATTTGGAGGAGGGAAGCTCCTGAGTTGAAATCGGCGAGGAGTGAAGCTCCCGAGTTGAAATGGGAGCAACTACATGACATGATTCCTTCAAATTCTTCGGTGTCTGCGTCAGGGACTATTGGTAAGATGTAACGTTTTCTCAGACACATTCGAGAGTTCACATGAAAAAAAAGGATACTTGGGTATAAACTTCAGAGTATAGATAGACATGCTTTTGCTTAGTGAAGAAGTGAGGAAACTCGGGGTGTGTTTGTTTCTATTTCCTTTTTTCATTTAATGAAATTCTTGATTTCAAGAATTTGTGAAAGAAACGGTGAAAACAAGAAACGAAAATTGGAAATAGGATTTTGTAGTTTCACTGTTCCATTCATAATATCATAAAAACAGGAAATTCAGAAAAATGAAACCAAACACAATTTTCTTAACTATTTTATTGCTTGTTCTTCTATCTTTAGATGGTTACTTAAGGTCGTGGATTGTATGCTGTTAGCATTTGCTTATTTGTTCCATGAATTCTCTATGATAAGGTGCTGCTGCAATCACCTTCTTGGGCGAGAATTCGGCAAGAGCACTAGTAGATGATGATTCAAGAGGTTTTTGGCTCCACTCTTCTGTAATGCAGTCTGCCTTTCTGGCAAATATGTTTGCATCTGCTTCGTTGACAGCCCAGCTTGGAAGCTTCCAAAGGCGTTTCCTAGATCATACTCGATTTCAGGCCGGACTGCATATTCCTTCTGGTTACAAATTTCTTTCTGGTGCGAAAAATCTGGCACTAGGTGTTCTCAACGGCAAAGCGCTCAACCTGAAAGATTATCAGGCAATTTGCCCCACCGCTACCTTATCTTTTCAGCAGCAGGTACCACTAACTCGTTCACTAATAAAAGAATTGTTGTCAGCACTATGTTTGCTCTACAAATGAATTGTTGAAGGGCATGATCTGCGCTGCCTCATGCTCACTAATCTTTTCTCATTATTTAGTTACTCTTCTGATCTCATGCAGCATTGCATAAGCATTTGGTCTTTAAAGTTGCTGTAGGTTATGAGTAAACCTTCACTTTAGTCCCTGGAGTTGGAAGCATCAGTAATATTAGTCCTTGAATTATGAAAATGCACTTCTTGGTCTCCTGAGGTTGACAAGCATAGATCAAATTAGTCCCTAATTTGATTGACAATGAGTGCATTTCTATAACTCGAAAACTAATATAATTGATGCTATCAACTGCGAGGACTTAAGTGAATGTTTACTTGTCATGTTACCAAGACTCTTATGTTTTAATTGCATATATGTTGCAGATTGCTGGTCCAGTCAGTTTTAGAGTTGATTCAGGAATAAAAGTTGATCTGATGGACCCTGACATAAAAGCAAAAGAACCTGTATTTGCACTTGAATATGCATTGCAAGAGCATGGTTCAGCAAAAGCAGTTGCTTGGTATTGCCCTCAGCGCCAAGAGTTTATGGCAGAACTTCGATTCTTTGAGAAATAAAAAAAGCACTGCTTCATAGAAGTATTCTTTGAATTACAAATTTGTGTTTGTTCTCTGAAATAAAATTGCTAAATAGTGTGGTCATGGAAACAAGTTGTCTACTAATTTTATATACTGCCCTGTGGCTTATATCAATATATTTGTGCTTCTCAATTTCAACGCAAAAAATTTATTCCTTTTTGTTTATTTTATATCTTTTGGGATTGGAGTTGTCCAAAGACCAAATGGAAAATAGGATGACCATTGTAAAAAAAAGTGTGTAAAATTATTTGCAATTAATGTGAAAATCTTTATTAACAACTCACTCCTTCCTATAAGACCTAGACCAGTTAACAGAACAAGAATACTCTAAAGTAAAATCACTCATTACTAATCAATAAAATAAAATGGAATTCACTTTATATTTTATTAATTCAATGATGAGATCTCTTCCTTCACTTTCAAAATTTTTTTTTCCATTGACAAGGCTTCCATGTTACATTGATGCTTCAACTCTATTTTGATAAAGAAAATGTTTAGACCAATCCAATAGGATTGGAAACAACACCACAAAAAGGACCATTACACATGACAAAGACTAATAATGCATTTGGTATCAAAGACAAAGACGAGAATAGAGACACAGGAACAAAAAAATCTTATATTTACTGTACTGTACTAAAGTTAAGACAGAAGGAACAAAAAATTTCTTTTTGAGAAACACAGAATTCAGGCCTGGAGGGATAGGAATTTTCTTGGTCTTTGTCCCCTTTCCTATCCCTGGTCCCAAGAGCAGCCAAAGTGATAGATACAGACAGATACTAAGCACACAAGCGCAGCAGAGGATCTAAGCAACACAACTGAGCCTAAAACTGATACAAAGAAACCTACATAAGCAAACAGCTTCAGATACTCAAGCAGAGAGGGCCTACAACAGTTTGACATGGTCATCCATTTTCCTTCACATTCAATAGCAAGGTCTTTTTAATTGTCCCTATGCTAAGGAAAGGATATCATCCATTCATCCAAAACAGTAGCAAAGCAAAACTTGTCCCTTGTTCACATCACTTGGATTTCTCAACATTCAAAACCTGTACCCTAATTTACTCTTTCCAAGTTAGCCAATAACAGGGTAAATTACAATGGACCAATAATTTACTCGCACAAATTCCACAAGCATCACATTCAATACAACAACCTGCTATTGCTTACCCAGTTAATGTGAAAAGTTTTTCCGTCTTCAAACTACAGAAAATAATATATCAAAACAGCCACAAGGACATGAAAATTTACCATTTAGATTATCTTTTGGAGAAGAACTGCTTTGCCAAGAAAATTTACAGCGATGTTCACATCATTTGCATTTATCAATACATAAACAAAAAAAAAAAAATAGATGGGAGTCACAGTTCATACCAGAAAAATGTGGGTGGCAATAAAAATAGGATAAGACACTTCAATAAAATGGCAGGCAGGACAAAATCATCAGTTTAGACTTTCTGCTTCTCACAGCTGAATCTACAAAACTCGGATTGCATGAATGAATGAAAGAATAAATGAATGAAAATATTCAACAGGAACAATTTCTGTTAACCAGTGAAAGGGGTGAAGATAAAAGAACCAGCTCGAGATAAATGCAGGCAAAATCAAGACCACAAAACAGCTCAAGGATGACAAATTAGAACTTCAATTCAAAGGTCCTACAGACATTCAATAACCACCCATCGATGCTCATCCATAGTCACAAGCCACAGGCAACCCAAGTACAATAAGCATACCCCGTATTTTCTGAAGCATAACTGTAGAGGAAGGGGGGGGGGAGACTACAAAAAAACATTAAAGAGAAATAGCAAACTCGCTGCAAATAGTGAAAATTTGGAAGATAGTTCATCACAGACTAAGAGAAGCAATTAATCAACCAAATTTCTAAGTACATATTACTCTATTCTTCAACTGCATCTTTACTTTTCTTCTTTTTATGCTTCTTCTTCTCACTTCGATCAATATCACTATCAGCTTTTCCATTATCTTCAGCATGTTTGTCCTTCTTTTTCTTCTTCTCACTTCGATCAGCATCACTATCATTTTTTCCGTTATCATCAGCATGCTTGTCCTTCTTTTTCTTCTTCTCAGACTTGTCCTGATCTGGTGAAGTAGCCTCGAACTTTTCTTTGTGTTTCTTTTTCTTCTCTTTTACTGTTTTCTCCTCCTCCAGCGGTGCCACTTCATCATCCTCTTTATCCTTCTTCTTCTTTTTCTTCTTCTCCTTCTTCTCAACTTCAACATCCACAATCTCATCATTCACCTTCTTGACCTTAACCTTCTCTTCCCTCTCAACCTTTTCAACTTCCTCAACTTTAGCCTTCTTAGCCAGAACAGCAGCAGGGCTACCACCGCCATCAACCATCTTCCTTTTCCGCCCCTCTCCATCATCCTCCCCTTTCTTCACCGAATCCGGCTCAGCCGAAGCAGCCATCCCAGCGATTAAACTATCCCCACCGGTTGGCAAAACCAGATTCCTCATCCACTCCTGCGGAGTCTTCTCATTGGGCTTCCCATGCTTATCAAGCTTCCCAGCTGCAATCAGCTTCTTCTTCATTGAAGCCCTCGGCCCCAGCCCCCATTTCCTCGGGTAAGTATCCCGGTCCATAACCACCCTCTTAATCTTCGCCACCACCCCGTGGTCACAAGTGGCCATCACCGCGGTAGTCATCTCCGCGATCCCCAACGCGATCGCCTCCCCTTTAGTCGTCATAAGCACGACCTCCTCCCCGACCTCAATGTCATTCTCGAACCTCAACAGCCCCGGGATCATCAGCTTCGCCCCATAGCAAATCGCGTTAACAGCTGAGTCCTTAACAACCAGCCTCTTGTAACTGGTAAGCAACACCTCCAAGGGCATAACAACCGTCCTCAAGTAACTCTCATCCCTATAATTATCATAAACCCACTGAGCATCCATAACATCATGCATAGTGACCATGTTATCCTTCTCCCCCATGATCCCAGACCTAACCCTCCTAAGCTCTTGCATATGGCCTCCAACACCAAGGACCAGCCCCAAATGCACACACATTGTCCTAACATAAGTCCCAGCCTCACAGGAAATCCAGAACACAACCAAGTGCCTATCGGCGTCATACTCAAGCAGCTTGCTCTCGTAAATGGTCCTAATCCTAAGCTGCCGCTTCACCGCGGAGATGAGAGGCGGCCGCTGGAACACCGCCCCCGTGAGGGCCTCGAGGGCGCGGGCGACCCTCGCGGTGTCGGGGACGGCCGAGTGGAGGCGGGCGACGCAGACGTACTCCTTACCTGCACCCTGCTGGGACTTGACGAGGCGGGTGGCGCGGTCGATGCAGACGATGAGGTTGCCGGTGACCTTGGGGTCGAGGGTGCCGGAGTGGCCGGTTTTCTCGACGCGGAGGATGCGCTTGATCCAGGCGACGACCTCGTGGGAGGAAGGGTTGGCCGGCTTGTCGAGGTTGAGGACGCCGTACTTGAGGTAGTCGGCGAGGGGGCGCTTGAGAGGGGAGTAGCCGGAGGGGATTGGGGTGTAGTGCCCGGTTCGGACGTTGAGGCGGTCGTAGTTCTTCAGGAGGATGGGCCACTGGGAGGTGTCCAGGGTAGGGGTGTAGCTCTGCGGCTTGATCATGAAATCGGTGGCGCCATCGTTCTTGTCCTTCTCCTTCGTCTTCTTGTCTGCTGAGAGCGAGGAGGAGTCGAGGTCGATCATGGTGGACAAATGGTTATTAGGGTTTTCGGTGCGGAGGCAGTAGGGTTTCTTAGGGGCGCTGGAGAAGAGGGAAGGGGGGGTTTTGCAGGGTTTTTGGAAATGGGAAAGATGGTCCACCGGTGTTCTGTGGGCTTTGTTGGACCAATAATGGCCCATCACATTTTTAAGTACTATATATTAAAATATCGTTATTTACTACGACCAAAATCCAAAATCGTTATTTGCCTCTCCCTTTGCGATTTATGGCATGTTGCTAGGATAATCACATACAGTAGAAGACTTGATAATACAATATTTCCTTTTGATGAACAACAGGCCAAGAAAACCCCCCAAGTGAAACCAAATTACAATTCCACTACGTGGGAGAAAAGGGTGTCAGCTCCCTCAGCTAAAAAAGTAAGGGAGAAAATATGCAGAACATCTCCAAACGTGCAGAGGCCTAACGGTAAGCTACGCTCATGCTTGGCCAAGACATCAGCACAAAAGTTAGCTTCCCTAAACACATGATGAGTTTGAACATATCAATCTGCATTCATAAAAGCAAAGATAGGTCTAACCATAGAGGAACAAGGGTGACTCAGATCTAGAGGAATTTGAATAAAATTAACTACACACTTAGTGTCCAATTCAAGAATCACCCACTCAAAACCCAAATGGTTTGCCCAAAAAAAGCCAGTAAAGGAACCCCAAAGCTCAACAAAAGTGATCGAACAGGATCTAAGGTTATAGCTAAAGGCAAATAAGAATCCACCGTTATGGTCCCTAATAATCCCACCACAGCAGAAGAAATGCCCTAGTTTATTACTGATCCATCTACATTAACTTTCATGGACCCCGAAGGATTGATAATACAATATCTTATAAGCTTTTAATATTACCAATACTCCTACTAAAATTGTTGTGTCTTATTTTCATGTGTCACCCCTCCATTTTTTGAATTATTATATTCAATGTTTCACTATATTTTTCATGTTAAATTTTAATTCAAATGAAAAAAAAAAATTAGAGGTGCACATGAGTCTGGGTAAACTCGACTACCCGTGAACATCATCTTATGACCCAATGACTCGAAAATAAATAATAAAAAATTATTTTTTATTTCTATTATATTAGAATAACAGACCATTACCCATGGTTATCAAAATCACGTTTTAACTTGTAAAATCGTACGAGTTTACGTTTTTAGGTAGTAAAATTGAGCTGACTCCCATGTAAACTCATTTCTGGGTAAACTCGGCTGAACTCAGATAAACTCGTGTAAACTCACATAAAATCACGAGTTTACCACAGTTGTGATATTTTTTTTAAAGGACAAAACAAGCAAAATGATGTCATTTTTCACATCTTTGAGTTTTTAGATTTAGGTCGTTTGAGTGTTTCAGAGTTGTCATTCACAGTCGCGCCTGCAATTGTGCTCGGTTATGACATCGTGCTCCGTTGTGATCCTCCATCGTGATATGTCGCTAATCCATCATATGTATTTCATCCTTTCAGAGATCTTTCCTACTAGGGTGCATGGCCTCTACATCGCTATCTGTGCTTTAATATTTTGGATTAGAGACATCATCGTCACATACTCGCTTCCTGTGATGCTCAGTACTATGGGACTCACTGGTATCTTCGGTGTTTATGCTATTGTGTGTGTCATCTCCTGGATATTTATGTTCTTGAAGGTTCCAAAAACAAAGGGCATGCCCCTCGAAGTCATCACCGAATTCTTTGCCGTCGGCTCGAAGCAAGCTACTTTTGTCAAGAATGAGTGATATTGTTCTTTATATACATTTGCTATGATGGTTGCTCAACACACCGCCTCTTTCTTGTGTTGCTAGATTTTGCTTATCATTAAGTTTATGTGGAGGAGGATATGTTCTGGTTCAAACATATGTGTTATGTATTATGTATGAATTGAACTTCATCATGACCACATTTGCCAGCCATGTTGTGAATTGGAATTTTCGGAGAAGCCTGCCTTCAGCAACTTTGTTGTTTCTGTGGTGGATGCTTTCCTTTTTCCTTCATTGAGCTTCCTTTTCTTCTAAGCCAACAACTTGAAGTAAGAGGTTGTGGTTGATGACTTTGGGATTGGTTCCTTGCATGTATTGGGGGGACCAAGAAAATAAATCTATGTTACTACATAGGAGAGAACTCAACTAAGATTTATTTCTGTTAGAAAGGGATGAGCTAAGTTACGTGAACGTATTTGTTAATGAGCCATTTTGAACCGACTCGAGGTCTTTGGTTGGTTCTAGGCTTCCTTTGAAGTCTTCCCTTGGGTCTAGTTCACAGGGCCTAGAGATGGCTTGTACCATGTGGTACAAGGATTCATTATAGCAAATAAGCGCTTCCTTTTGATCCTTGTGAACCTTATCAACCTCGATGTTGGAGATAGGGAATTTGATTGTAAGATGGGGAGTTGAGACAATGGCCCCAAAGGCATTCAAAGTCGGTCTCCCTAGGATCATGTGGTATGATCTCTAGCAATCGATGACTAGGAAATTTGAGGTCGACTATTTTGATCATGGCTTGTTTCCCAAGGTTGTTCTGAAGGTGATTATCCTCTTCACTTGAACTTACTCTCTTGAAAAGCCTATTAGATCCCCGTGGTAGGGTTTAAGGTCAGATTCAGCGAGCTGCATCTTTTTGAAAGTTGAGAGGAATAGAATCTTCGACGAGCTCCCTTGATCAACTAGGATCTTTTGAATGATGAAATTGCCTAAAATTACAATAATGACCACTGGATCATGAATTTTTCTAGTTATACCTCTAAAATCCTCATCTAGTAATGAGATCTTGGGCCCCCTTGGATTAGGCTAGGTTGGTTGTCTCACATCAATTGACATGATCACATTTAGTTGTCTCTTTCTGGCAGAGCTGGTCTCACCTCCTCCAGCGAAGCCTCGCGAGATATAAGAGATTAATCCCCTTATCTTGGTGGAATCATTGTTGAGATCTTCCTTCTTCTGGTTTTTCCTACACCGTTGATTACGGCTCCTGTTGTGCTCAAGTTTCCTTCGAGCTCGATTATTTCCTCCTTAACCTCTACCTCTTTGCCCCTAGTCAACATACTTGTCGAGGTATTCATCACAGATAAAGTCTTCATATTGATCAGTCAAGGTGTTGCACTCATCAGTAGTGTGGTCGTAGGTCTTGTGAAAATTGTAATTCTTCGACATATCTGTGTCATCATGGATAAGCTACTTTTTGGATCCTGCGGGAATGTTAAGGAGTCGGGTGTGCATGATCTCCTTTAGGATTGTGCTCTGGGGAGTGTTCAACAGGTGGTAGCTATCATACTTCCTCATACAAAACTCTCTTCGACCTTCGTCCTCTTAGCAACCTTCTCTGGGTCGCTAAATCTTTTCCTTTCTGTCTGGTCTCCTCAGCTCCTCATCGAGGTTCTTCTTCCCGGGCTTTCCTTGATCTAGGCGTGCTGCTTCCTTAATTTCTTCCATTACGATGAAGCCAACCGCTTTCTGTTGGAACTCTGCCATTAAAAATGGTCGGTTAGCAACGAGGTTCTTTAGGAAGGGTCCTGACTAGAGCCCTTACTTGATTTGATGGAGCTCCAATTCGGGACTCAAGCTCAGGATCTGCATGGCTACAACATTGTATCAGGAGATGTAGTCCTTCAAGGACTCGATAGGGCCTTGCCTAATCAACGTGAGCGAGTCTGAGGTTTTCTAGTACACCTTGGAGAACGAAAAGTGCCTCAAGAAGGCTTGACTAAGCTCGACAAAGTTGTTGATCGACCTTGCAAGAATCGTGGAGAACTACATCAGAGCCGAGTTCGTCAAGAATGTCGGGAAGGTGCGACAGAGAAGGGATTTAGTGACCCCCCCATTCACGAGCATCATGGAACGAATCATTGTGAGATGTGTGTTAGGATCTCCTCGACCATCATAAGGTTTTAGCGTTAATAGGATTTAGAAGTTCTAAGGTAATCTTACCTTCATGATGGTCTCGGTGAAAGGGCCTCAGTCTGCTAGGGACTATGGCGTTTGAACCGGGCTTGATTCAAAGGTTTGCTGAAACACCCTAGCTAACTGTTTACCCGTACGTAGTAAACAAAGCTCACTAGGTTGTTGTCTACCTGGTCAGAATACCTTGGTCCATAGTACTCTTTTGAAAATAGTCTTGGTTCATAAAATAAGGACCCGTTTAAACTTTTACTTGTATCATATTAATAAGAACATAGAGCCATGCGTTGGAAATAAATCAATATAACAAAGCGGATAACCTTATGGTAAATAGAACATGTAATATACATCCAGTGGGTCCACCATACAAAGTCACATCACTGTATACATAATAGATACATAGATCAAAACATCAAATATAAAATCCAGCATATACAGCATCAAAACACAAGGACTAC
>QANU01058837.1:63337-98176 GCA_003254905.1 Nissolia schottii | reverse complement strand
TTTTCTGACGGTAAAATGATTACCATCGACCACTTTACCGTGTGTTCGCGTCCGACGGTAATGTCGACGGTAGCATAAAAATCCGACGGTAAAACCGACGGTAATGTCGACGGTAATGAGCTATTTTCTTGTAGTGTACATTCACTCTAATTAAAGTATATTTTTTATTTTTAATTTCACATTAATTTACCTTATCATAAGGAAACAAACACCAATTAAAGTGTCTTTTCTTCTTTTATTTTTTTTGTCTACCCGTCACCCACCACCTACTTATACACCATATTGTCTTCCCTAACTATAATATACCAGCAGAGGAACCTTTTCCCCTAAAGAAGATATATATTTGCATCATGCACTACTCTATATTGTTAAAACATTAGAAATAAGATAAATTTATACATATATGGGATCATAAAGTGTTATAATTAAGAGAATTAGTTGCAGAATAAATCATTTTTTTTACCACTCACAAGTAGTAATCATGATCAAGTCAAGGGTTTTCCTCCAAACTATGTATTGATATCCAAATCTTGTTTACTTCACCAAACTTCATTTACTAACTTTCTTACTGACATAAAATACATTATTTTAGATCGACAATGTATATCTATGATGAAATATACTAACACAATAACGATACTAACACTACCAATTGAATTTGGATTAATTCCTTTTGAGCATAACAATTTGCTTCAATTTCCCAAATCATATTTTTGAAGAGGAACTGTTATTTGCTTCAAAATGATATTTCCCAATCATGCCAACGTTTCTCATCTTTCCTGTGGATTTCACCTTCGATATTATCCTCAACACTCATTGCAAGAAAAATACACATTAATTCAGTTTTCGATTAAGTGATTTCATACACCTAGCAATGTATCTAACCACTTGTACTATTGGTGGTAACAGACATAACGTGCTACCCACCACATTCATAATGTTAAATACGGTTTAGTTCCCTCACTTCTTTTGACGTGATTTTTGGTTTTCTCTAAGACACTTTCCGAGGAATTAACATCTTGATTTTTGGTTCTCTCTAACACAAAGTTTTCACTTTTAGCTTAGATCCACTTGCTTGACCACCACCATTTTTAACAGACAATTATTTTGATGAAACCTTCTTGAGCTTTTTTCGACCATTAATAATAGCAAATTCAGCAGCATCATTGTTCTCTAAGAAAATGAATCAACTTCAATAAAATTTGCTCATAGGCATAAACAGTGGCTTCATGCTTCACGAATATTTTGTAGCAACTGTATGTGTCTTTCATAGCGACGAAGCTAAAACAAAAAACAAAAAAGTGAAACAAAACCAATAGTAAAGATAATAGTATCAGGAACCATGCTAAACTAAAATAGAACTAAACAATAATCATTAATTATAGATATTCATTATCTTGAAGCTTACCCCTGTTATCTTACCCCTTTTCTGAACCCTAGAATTTTCTTACCCTTGTTTTCTATTTTAAAAATTAAACCCACCCCTTTTCAAAACCAATTAGAAAAGAAAAGGAAAATAATTAGAGATTAGATGGATATATAGAACATACCCAAATATGAAAGCATTCTTCTTCACCAACACCCCCAAAACTTAAACAAATTCATTACCTTCAAATCTTGCTATTGTTAAATATATTTCCATTCATAAGGAATCATGCTATAGGGAGGACAAAGCTGGAATAAGAAAATCTTGCTATTGAAACCATCCATCTTGCAATAATCCTCTGTTTTCATTCTTTCTTCTCTCTCTTTTTTTTCCTTTTTTTTGGTTTTCTTTTCTCCTGGCTCGTGGCTATTGCCCAAGCACACAGTAGGTATTGCCCACTGTGCCCTGTCTTCGTACGGGTCAAAGAAAAATACACACGTGTTGTACATTTGGGCGGGAAACAATTGTATTAGGAGCCAACACGTGTCCAATGAACAGTGTGAGAATTCCCATCTTTTATTATATATAGATATAGATTTTCCATCTATTAGGGGAAGAAACAGAAACATATGGGTCCCACTGACTTCTTTTTTATTGTACATTCTTTCATTTCCTATTTTCTTGGCAACCAAACAAACCAACATGATCTTTTTTCTTCTCATTTCCTTCCTTTGTCTTTCTTTTTAACCAAACACAATCTTATAGTACAAAATTTTTTAGGTTAAATATGTTTTTAATCTTTCATAAATTTTAAATTGTGTGTTTTATTCTTTGTATGATTTTTGTTAAAAATCTCCCCTTATAAAATTTTTTTGTAAGATTTTAGTCTCTGTCATTATGTTAAATCATTATTTACTAACGTAATAGCTAATTTGGTCACGTGTGAACTGCTTAAAATGACTTTTAATGGAATCTTGTTGAGGTGATAGCTAAAACTAAACTTTTTATCATATACCATATGAATACTTTTGGATTTTTTACAATTATATGCACTAACAATAAACATATGCCTGTAATATGCACATGATAAATTTTTTACAATCGTATGGGCGACGACACTGAAATCACCACAACGAATGACAATTTTAGTTCCATTTTTTTAAAATAAAATAAAAACTATCAGGGGGCTGAAATCGCCAAGGGGGTGGCGATTTCAGACCCCCCTCAGTCAAAATTTTAACCAAACGAAAATGCACTGGGGAGAAGAAATGTTCACCTATAAAATAGGAGGTGGGGCTACTTTCTCTTGTCATTATCTTATTCTTCTTCTTCCTCTTCACCATTCTCTTATTCTTCTCTTTTTCATCCTCTCATTTCTCTTATATCTATTCTTCTTTTGTTGATCCTCTCATTTCTCTTAGGGTATTTGTGTTTTTGTTTGATACAAAAAAATGAATAGGGGAGATGTTGCTGCGTTTATTTTTTATAGTGGTTTAGTGGGAAAGAATAATGTTGTGGGTGTTGAGTTTATTAGTGAAAATGATTCTGAGTTTATTGTAATTTGGTCGTCTATGTCATTGGCAGACCTGTGTGGTGTAATATCTTCTCATTTTTAAAAGAGTGTGGCAAGAATAAGATATAAAGCTCTAGTGTCTTTCATGAATGAGTTGGTAAAATTTCAACCTGTGATGATATCAAATGACGCTCAAGTGCAACAAATATTTTATTTATACGAAAATTATAAAACCCATTTGGGTGACATTGATATGTTTGTGAACTTCGAGGAGGTATCTGCGAACATTGATTTAGGTGCTAGTCGGTAACACCCTAGCTTGCTATTTATGCTATTGCCATACGCAATGCTTACTAGGTTGTTATCTGCTTTGGTTGGGGTTACTTTTAGCCCCTACTTTTATCTTTGAAAATATTTCTTAGAAAATATTGACTGTTTTGAAACTTTTTCCTCTCCTATACACATTCATAAACTATGAGTCGTGCGTGTTCAAGAAGTCATATAGATATACAAATGATAGAATCCCAACAGACTTAGGCGATACATAATTCCTTGGATAATCATACCAACATCTCATGATATATATATATATACACATACAATCACATGGTCCAAAACATGAGTACAAATTCGATTAGTAATACATAATACAACTAGTTCAAATAAGAGCTGAGGGCGTGTCTACTCCCTCAAGCTAATAACAAAATACAAAACATAAGTCATCGTCCTTCGACTTTTGTGAAATCTGCTGACGCTACAACCTTCAATTGCCCTGTACTGCTTACACTGCTCTGACGTCTTCGTCGTGCTTGCCTAGAACCATAAAGGAGCAGGGGTGAGAACTCTGCGTTCTCAGTGGGAAACCTTAGTCATCGTAAATCATTTCATTCTTAATTATGATTCCGCCACTCAGGGGGTCTCTAGGTGTCACAATTATACTACATCCCTACTAGTTATTAATATCCATGCTAGTCCTAAGCAGATTTACCTACATTACTAGGTGATTGAGGGAACCTAATCTTTCCTTGTCTATGTCATCTGTTCTCTATTCTAACTCTTAGGGACAAGGTCTTCTTCTCACACACTTTACATACATCACGCATTCTTAATCATACCTATATCATTCATCATTCATTTACATATACCTCATTCATCTTCATTTTACCTATATATCATTCATTCTGATGTATGAGGGATAGGTGAAACACCCTAGCTAGCTAGTCCACGCTTAAGTCGCAAACTTGCCTACTAAGTTGTTATCTGCTTTGGTTGGGATAGTACTTAGTCCCAATTAACTGTTTGAAATTATAGTTACTTAGAAAATAAGGACCAAATTTTTTCTTTCATTTATATGTATCATAGTATAAAGTAGGAGCCTTGTAATTCGTAGAACATGTAATGCAAGTAGTAACGTAACATGCTTAATTAACATTAAAGGAGATAATAAACAAGTAAAGCTAGTACCAACCATTGGTCCATATCATATATTCACACTCAGATACACATGTACTAATATAGTTGTCACGTACAAATATTTAACACAAAAGTAGTACTATCACATAGGGTCTATTAGCTACAAGCCTATTCTTCGGCTCCTTCTTCGGGGTACTGTGTAACACCCTAGCTAACTGCCTACGCTCGAGTCGTATGCAATGCTCACTAGGTTGTCAATCACTTGGTGGGAATACTTATAGTCCTTTATTACTTTCGAAAATACTAGGTTAAGGAAAAATATGGACCGTTTTAAAACTTTTCTACTTGTTACTTATTCATAAATTATGAGCCATGTGGGAATCAAGACATATAATACAAACGATAGAGCCTGAGCTTACGACTGTTAATCATTCATGGTCTACATATTTACATCAGCAAGTACTTGGTCCATCACAGATAATTACAACAAACACAGAGTATAATAATAATTTACATATACAAGGTACACTCATCAAAATACATAACAAAATGTCTATGTAGTGCAAAGCTAAACTGGATGGTCCTCAGGGCCTGGTCTTCCGCTAGCCTGTACTTGGTCCTTTACTGCTCCACGGGTGGCTCCTCATATGGCTCCTCGTAGCCCTCGTCCGCTCCTGGAAGCATAATCGAGTTGGGGTGAGAACGTTTGTCCTCAGTGGTTCACCTCAACGTCGGGGTATTTCTTTAACTCACTTATGAACTAGGCCGCTCAGGAGATCTCTATGTTCACATGCATACTAACATCATGCTGATTATTATCTTGGCCTACGGTCCTGAACGGCTTTATCTAAGTTACTAGGTGATGGGGGATCTAGTCTTTCTTATCTAGGTTCTCGTGCTTATTAACTCCCTCGCATATATACATAACCGTCTCGAGCGTTCTCTTGACGGTACTTACTTAATACATAGACGTACATACCATTATGCATCATGTACTTATACATCACATATTCATTCATCACATACTCATTCATTACATATCTTATGCATAGGGAAACTGGGGCTCTCTTACGCTTTCGACTAACTGCTGAGCCAGGATAGTGTCCTTCCTGTCATTCATTATCTCTTTGTTATCTCGAGTCCTTCCACCCTTGTAATTGTGGCCTTCCGGTTACAACCTGCTTCTAACTCCCTATTGATGACGACCAGGCAGCGCTCTAACCTGGGTGGTTGCGAACCACCAATGCAACTAGGGTCATTATCGCCCATCAATAGAGATAACCATCCACCTAGCGGGATGGCGAGGGGTGCTCCTCTCGAGCCAATCCGAGCGTGGACTCATCATCATCCTCATCATTATAATCATCGTTAGGTGCGACGTCACCCTCATCATTCATCATTTCATTCTTTCATTCTTTTTTTTTTCATGTCATTAACCTCATTGGCCAATCCACCCATTTGGAATTGGTGAGGTAAAATCATCGACCAATCCACCCTTTTGGGACTGGTGAGGGGCGTGTCCATAGACATGCCAAGAGAATAAATTCCTATCATATAACTACATACTTGTTCCCTAGCGTTCAATTATGATCTTTGAGCATTTAGGTGATTAACCTCTAGTTCTCTAAGGTTGCCCTAACCCTTAGATGACAACCTTGTCCTCATGATGCATTGTATCGTAAACATTCTACATGCAATGCTCCACATACATCATACATATCCTTATACATCAGCCAACCTAATGTTTGTTGGAACTATGTGCTTAGGTTAGCTTGGTGACCTAGAGTTTCCTGGGCTGCTTGCCATCCCCGAAAACTCCCGGTTCACCTCGTCACCCCTGTCCAGGGCTCCATGGGAAACACTAAGTTTCAGGCCACTCAGCTCCCCCTTGGGTCTGCTCAGCAATCCCTAAAACCATTCAGTCCACAAAACGTCAGTTAAAAATCCCTTTTTCAACTCAGCCCATAGACCGCTCAGCGGTTCATGAGGCCGCTCAGCAGTTCCTGTATCCGCTCAGCGGTTCATGAGGCCGCTCAGCGCCCTGGGCTCAACCTGAACATCCTGTTTTGCTTTCTTGTTTTCCTTTCCATCCTTTCCCATGGACACTTCTTGGGGTTCTTCCACAAGTTCCATCAACCATTATACATCATACCTAAGCTTACAAAACATTCAAATCATCTATGTACCCAAGCCTAGCATATCTAACATATTGCACATCAGTTCACAGAATCGCACAGAAACACATACAAGCAAACATAAGCCACCAAGGGTGAGCAAGCCAAGTTTACCCACCTCTTTAGAGGCTTTAGAAGCTGGTTGGATGATGGGGAAGGCGTGGGGGAGTAGTCCTCCAAGTACAGAGCTTTCTCCTAGCTTCTGTCAGGTTTTCTGCAGCGTTATCGCAGAGCACACGGGCAGAGTTTCGACAAGTCTAAGAGGGCTATGTGTGAAGAAAATGGGCTGAATGGCATGGCTATATATAGAAACGAAATTTGGCCCCTCTTTCCCATTTTGCCCTTTCCCAAAATTACCGTTTTGCCATTTCTAATTTAATTAACTAATTAATTAATTAGGTTAGATAAATAAGAGGTCACATCAATGAATAGTAACCCTTATTTTAATAATTTTCCTAAAAACTCTGGTGCCATCACGTGGGTAAATCAAATTTGGGTCCCCCGGTCCCGTTTCGCTCGTGTTTGGTCGCTCGCAGTCCCGGTGCGTCATGCACGGTTGTCCAAAAAATATTCCGAGCATACCGCCGTGATCCCCTAATTTCCCTTGACATGGAATTGAGGTCAACTCAAGGCTTTTGTGAATATTTCTTCGGAGGAGTATTCTTCACAAATACCTTTGATATGTCGTTGAGCTCCGGTGACTGCAGACAATCGTTTCGCTTGCATTTCTACGATCGCCTCTTGTCGCTTATTTTTCCCTAATGAGGTGTTGGGGCTAATCTAAGGTATTTGAACTTTTCCCTGGTATAGGTTAAGTTTCCAGAGACTTGGGACTCTTGGTTAGGTTCTACTGGCTAAACGGAGCTGTTCTAGTGTCTGCGGAATCGTTTAAAAGTAAGCAGAACTCCGTTTAACAGATAATTTATTCTCATCATCCAATTCTAAAGGTCAGTAGGAATCATTTGAGTGTCATCAGAATTTATCAAAACCAAACAGAATAATTCCTACAGACTTCCATATATTAACTCATTCTAAGGGCTCTACGAACAGTTATCTGGGAAAATTCTCACTAAAAAAAGAGTGGGATGTTACATACTGCTCCTCCTCATTCTGTTCAACTCCTTTCTCCACCTCGATTCCTAGAGTCATGAATGAGTGGGGTGAGAACATAACACTCTCAGTGGAAAACCAGAGGATCTGGGAAACTTCTTATTCTCATTGATAATCCAGGCCGCTCAGGGATCTCTAGGTATCACAATTATAATCTACCTACCAGTTATTAATATTCCTGCTAAACTTGAGCGGCTCACTAAAATTTTCTATGTGATCGGGGACCTATTCTTCATTATCTAAATCATTGTTGTTCTCTAGTCTGACTTCTAAATCACATATAGTCACATATTGTCACGTAATTCACATAGCTACTCTTCTGTATTAAAATCCTCATTTTCTGAAAACCATTTTTATCTACAAGTTTCAGCTAGCCTCCACTTATAATCGTGCCCATTTTAATTATAAGTTTTAGCTGGCATCCAATTATAGTTCCGCTCTATAAGGCTGTCCTTATAAGCAGTTATGCCCTCGTCCCTTGTAGCTGCGGCCACACTGCTATAACCACACTTACAGCTCGCATCGTGGCGGCCAGGTCGCACTAAACCTGAAGGGTCTCACCTGAAGGGTCTTGACCCCGTAATTTTCACCAACCACGACCGAGGTGACCATCCTATGATGGCGGTGGGGTCGGACCTACGACTTGACTAGGACTTAGACCTTCCCCAAAAGTTGAACCCTCGGCCATACTAGAGGGGGTTTTCCCATCATCATCATCATCATCATGTGCACAGTTCAAATAGTTCATATAAACACAGTTCAATACCTCATATCATCAACTTCGTCATACATCACATCATATAAAATTTAACTTCACATAATTCATAACATCAATTGTATCATATCACTAACTTCAGATAACTCATAACAGTAGTCATATAATATCTCTAACTTCACATAACTCTTAACATCAATCATATAATATCACTAACTTCACATATAAGGAACATAGTATCATGTCTTAAACGTAACAAATGTAAACATAACAACTAGCAAAACAGACGTCTAGTATCTGTCGGATATTAGCGACCATAAACCGGAAAGGTCCAAGACCTTACCCCAAGGTTTTTGGTAGCCCTAAGATCATTTTTCATATCTAAAAACTCAAATTCTGACCCCAACTGTATGAAATTCCAGTTTTGCCCCTCTTTACAAAATTACCATTTCGCCCCCGTAAACGCCCTGTTTTCTTTGGAATTTTTGTTCTAAAAAACCCGATGGACTCAAGACTTTCCCTTAAGGTTTTTGATAGTTCTAAACCCATATTTCATGAAAACCAACCCAGTTTTCAGCCCAAAATACGAAATTCCCATTCTGCCCTTATTTCCTAAAAACCCCTTTTTTCTGCCTGTTTGCTGAGAAATTCATCGGGGACTCCAAAAATCATAAAACTTGATATCCCCACTCAATTTTTCGTGTAGAACCCAAAAATAACATATTTTTTCATGATAAAAATCTCAGCATACAGTTCCTTCCAAAATCGTGTCATAGCCCTAATTTCAGCTTAGGCTTTCCTAACTTCTGACAGAATCATAGACAGCACCAACAGATCCAGACAATCATCAACCACATATATATAAATCAAGGTCACATAAAAGGTATCCTAACCGCATATATATCTAACATGAAAGCTGCATATGCTTAAGTCGTACGCAAGCTCACTAGGTTGTTTACTACCTGGTGGAAATACCTTAGTCCATTTTATCTTTCGAAAATAATTGCTTACGAAAATAGGGACCAATTTTTAAACTTTTCATTTGCATTGAATAATTACTAAAATAGAGTCATGCGTCAGAATGAACAAGTATAACAAGCGGTAAAGCCTTTGGGCTTAGCGGATAGCAGTCGAATAATAATAAAGCATACAATATACATTCATCTGGTCCATCATAACAGTCATGTAGTTATTACAATAAATAATATACAAGCAACATATACATAATCCAAGATGCCATATACAGAATCCAAAATACATAATATCAAAATGCAAGGGCTACTGGAACATTACTCTGCATGCCCTTGATCCAAAAATCCTGGCACCCAGCTATCTCTGGTCCATATCCGGTGGGACCCGCTCATGGCTCCTCAGGCGGCTTGTCGGCATCCTCAAAATATGAGTCATCATAAGTTCCTAAAGTTAGAAGGCAGTGGGAGTGAGAACGGTAGGTTCTCAGTAGAAATAACTTTAGTTCCTGTAGATCTCGTGTCATATTAGGTCGGACTTCAGGCCGCTCAGAGATTTCTAAGTGAACATACATACTAAACATCCTACTGATTATTATCTGGCCTAAAGTTCTGAACGGCTTTATCTATGTTACTAAGTGATAGGGGAACTACTCTTTCTTACTACGTTCTCGTGCTTGTTAACATTACGTGTACATACATAGCCGTCTCGAGCGTTCTCTTGACGATAATTACATAATAGCAGTTACATATAATCATGCATATCAGAATGAACATGCTGTTGGAATATATGTTATTCCCACCATAATAGTGCACTCTTCCGACACTATTATGACGGAATGACCTCACACCTCCAGGTGGCCCTCTTTCGACCCCTGCAGTGGGCTTCCACCTGCCGCGTGCCCTTTCTTGACCCTACGGCAGTGGGCGGATATTGTACCCCCACCTTAACCTGCCCCCTTTTGACAGTGCTAGGCGTGGTAACCGCACACCTCCAGGTATGCCATATCGACACCACCTGTGGCGGGCTTCCATCTTCAGTATGTCCCTCTGACCTACTGAAATGGGCTCGTTATTTGGCTCTCGTGATCACGGCCTCAGCATTTTTCAGCATTTTCAGCATTTTTAGCAGCATTTCAGAATTTCCTTCCTTTCTGTACCTACAGCATGTCATGACTTGTTCCCTATGGTTCAATTCATAATCTTTACTTATTGCAGAATTAATTCTAGTTCTCTTAGCATTTTCATATCCTGATGCATGCAATGCTAACAGATTATTTCACATACTGCACATACTGC
Organism: Nissolia schottii; assembly: GCA_003254905.1. Lineage (NCBI taxonomy): Eukaryota > Viridiplantae > Streptophyta > Magnoliopsida > Fabales > Fabaceae > Nissolia > Nissolia schottii. The sequence goes on along the minus strand of QANU01058837.1, from coordinate 87,618 downwards.
ATTTACATTAGTTACCATTTATAGTCACATCATTGATTGTTAGACTATGTGCCTCAAACAGTATCCATAACCATTTCTGGTCTCAGACCGCTCAGCGGTACCCTAGGTCCGCTCAGCGGTTTGAACCAGATCACTCAGCGGTGCACTTGGACTGCTCAGCGAAACACGCCGCTCAGCGGTACCAAGAGCAGCTCAGCGGTCACTGGCAAATCTGAAATTGTTTTCTTTGTTTTCTTTCCTTTCTCTTTGCCTTTTCTTATGGTTACTGCTTGAGGTTTTTACACATATTCTAACCATCAAAATCCTATCTAGTCCAGGCCACAGGGCCCTTCAGAATCATCTCCCTAAGTCTTAGCAGAGGTTCTAACATACATACAAACATAAAGACATTCACACACACACACACATAAACACATAGGCATGCATCAACCACCAAAGAGGTGAGTAAACTAGAGTTACCCACTTCTTAGAGGTTGTTCGGTGGTGAGGAAGAGGGTAGGAGAGTCGTTCTCCGAGCTCCGGGCGCGATCCAAGCTTCCCGGTGAAGTTTCTGCAGAGAGTCTCTGGGCAAATGGACAGAGTTTCCCCTAGGATAGCAATTTTTCCAATTTTTTTCTGCATATGGGCTGTCTATTTATAATCAAAATTCTGCCTTCCATAATTACAATTTTGCCCCTAGGTTTATTTATAATTTTGCCATTATTAATTTCTTTTATAATTAATTAATTTGGAAGATAAGTTATATGTCACATCATGAATAGTGTTTTGAATTTTTTTTATTATTTCCTTTGCAATCTGAATTGCATCACGTGGGCTGCCATCTTTGACCGCCTCCCGGTCCCGTTTTGTTCGTGTTTTATCGCTCGCAATGTCGGTGCGTCGCACACGGTCGTCCGAAAAATATTCCGCTTGTACCGTCGCGATCCTCTAATTTCCCCCACGTAGGAATATTAATCTTAGACGGTGTTTGTGAATTTTCCTCCGGAGAGTATTTTTCACAGATACCTTCGACCCGTTTCTACGCTCTTGTGTCTGCCGACAACCTTTCGGCTCGCGGTTTTGTTCTTTCCCAACCATCCCAATAGGGTCGTGGGACCACCCTAAGGTGTTTGAGACTTTTCCCTGGTATCGGTGGGGTTTCCAGAGACTTCGAGCTCTCTGCTCAATTTTACACGCAAAACGGAGTCGTTTTAGTGTCTGTGGAATCATCCGAAACTCTGCAGAACTCCGTCTAACAGCCAGTTAAACCTCATCATCCAATTCTGAGGGTCAGTAGGAATCATTTGAGTGTCATCGAAATTTATCAAGACCCAACAGAATAATTCCTACAGACTTCCACACGTTTATTCTTACCCAAAGTTCTATGAGCAGTTATTCGACGAAATTCTTACTAAGAAAAGAGCGGGATGTTACAGACAGAGCTTCAGCAAGGTTCTCTATTTTTTCTCTCAATTTTCTGACCTAAGGGGGGTATTTATAGGCCATGGGCTGAATTTCACTTTCCCATTTTGCCCTTAGACCAATTTACCAAAATACCCTTGCTTATGTCATGTATGGCATAATTAGATGGTGGTTCACCACCATGAGTCATCTTTGACTCTTTGACTAGGCCACTTGGCCCTCCTCCTAACCGTGCATGGCCTTGTGTCTTGGCCATTTTTTGTGTCCAAGAATTAACGAGCTCCGGCAGATCAATTTTGATTAGGTTTTATCGTTTCCAATCCCAGTACTTCGCGTACGGTTATGCTAAAAATATTCCGATCACGTCCTTGTGATCCCCTAATTTTCCTAAGAAAGATTTTGGGTCCATTTAAGGTGTTTTAAAATTCTTGTCTGCGACCGTACCTTTTACAGATACTTCAGATGCGCGGTTATACTCAGACGAAAAAAATGGTTTGTTCTAATGTCTGTAAAATTTTGAGAAAATGAGTAGAATTATTTCTACAGACAATTTTAATTCTGAGGGTCATTATTCCAATGGCTCAACAAAAATAGAAATCCCTAGATATTCATCTAGCGAGATTTTGCTAAGGGGAAAGTGGGATGTTACAATGGGAGTAGTTCCAGACTCTTCTGTGGACGGGGACCCTAATCCGTACCTCGTCATGACCATCCCAACACTACTATGGTCAGGAAGACTTTGTCTCGTCCTTAGAGCATTCCAAACTCCTCTGTGGCTGAAACTCCCCGGACTCCTCTATGGTCAAGGGGCTCCCAGACTCTATTGTGGTCGGGAGGACTCTTCGGACTTTCTACTCTTTGAGCCCCGACTCTCCTATGGTCGGACCCTCATGAAACTTTGCGAGACTGCCTTGTCCTTAGAGCATCCCAAATTCCTCTGTGGTTGGACCTCCCTGGACTCCTCTGTGGTCAAGGGACTCCCAGAGTCCTCTGTGGTCGGGGGGGCTCCTCGGACTCGGCTCATCGCTAAGGTATCCCAGACTTTTCTGTGGCCAGGAACACCCAAGACACCCAGACTTTACTGTGGCCTGGTGACTTAGTACCTCGACTCTCCTGTGGTTGAATGCTCTAACTCTCTAGGGTCAGGAGTTCAGACTCTCTCTATGGTCTGATAACCAATCCTCATGATACATCATCATACAGATATTCATAAACGATTCACACATATATGATCATACCTCATTCTTTCATGGGTTCTTATCTTTCTTTTCTTAACATAAACATCATTTCATATCTCATAAAGCATCAACACATATATAGTCATATATCATTCATCCATTATCATTTTCTCATAAGTATAAGAGACATACTTTCACTTGCTAAAACATAACATAACATATATCCAAGCATTTGTTCCATAAACAACATACTATGCCTGGGTTTCCATATTCCAACATAATCACATGAAATTCATCAAAAGGATCATCATGTTATGAAACCTAACATATAACACATCAAATAAAACATAATCATTATCACAGCTTGAAACTACGGTGTATCAGTGCTTTTCTCAATATCTCTGTTTTCTGTCAGTATTTAGTTATCAGAAACCGGAGAGGTCCAAGACCTTACCACAAGGTTTTTGTTACCTCTAAGATCATTTTTCACACTTAGAAATTCTGATTCTAACCCCAAAATCACGAAATAGTTGTTTTACCCTTTTTTTCCCATAATGCTGTTTTTCACCCGTAAAACCCTATTTTCTTTAGAATTTTAGTTCTCAAAAACCCGATGGGCTCAAGACTTGACCTTAAGGTTTTTGATAGTTCTAAACCCATATTTTTCGAAAATCAACACAGTTTTCAGTCCCAAAACTCAAAATTTCCGTTTTGCCCTTGTTGCTCAAAACATCGTTTTCTATCTCTTTGCTGAGAAATTCACCGGGGACTCCAAAAATCACAAAACTTAACATCCCCACTCAATTTTTCGTGTAGATTCCAAAAATAACATTATTTTTCATGATAAAGTTTCTAGCATACAGTTCCTCTTAAAAAAGTGCTATGTTCTTATTCCAAGCTTATGTTTGCCTAAATTCTGACAGTCACAGACAACACCAGCAATTCCAAACAAATATCAACAACACACACATATATATAGTCATGATACAACATCCTAACATCATATATCATCTAACATAAAACCACATAGACAGTGGATAGGTTACGTTACCCACTTAGAGACTAAATCCTTCACAAGTCTGCAGAAACCCTAGAAGTCTTGATGCTTGTGTTCCTTGCTACTAAATTAGTTCTTGAAGGATATGGATGAAGGTTCTTGCTTAAGGAGATAAAGAATGATTTCTAAAGATGAGATTATGGAGGATTTGAATTAAGGTTACACAATAAACTATTATATCTGTATTTTGGCAGAATAACAGTAGAGTGTATAAACTGACAGAATTTCACCAAGCTTTTCCATGGTCTTGAGTTTGGAAGAATTCCAAGGTCTATTATAGCCAACCCCATGAATTTATCTCTCCCAAAATGCCCTTGGCCAAATTTTCCATTTTGCCCTTGTGTGACATTAGCGCTTAGGTCATGCGCTTAGTCACCTAATTAGTCACATGTGACTCATGTTTGAATGTTGACTTGGCCACATGGAGCTCTTCATGGCTGATTATGAGCTTTGCGTCTTGGCCACTTTTTGGGGCCCAGAATTAAGGGTCAAATACAGATCATTTTTTATCAGGTTTGGTCGTTATCGGTTCCAGTACTTCGTATACGATTATCCTAAAAATATTTTGATCACATCCTTGTGATCTACAAATTTTTCTAAAGAAGAATTTAGGTCAATCTACGGTATTTATGAACTTTTTTTCGTAACCGTGTATTTTATAGATACCTTGGATACACCATTGCCACTAGGGGACAGAAAGGATTTATTTTAGTATCTGCAGAATTTTATGAAACTGAGCAAAATTATTTCTACAGACACTTTTAACTTGAAAGGTCATATTTCTAAATGTTTAACCTATATATAGAGCTTATATTGGTATTTATCCTGTGAAACCTTTACTAAGGAAAAAGTGGAATGTTACATAGTCCAAGTTCAAATGAAGTGCATCAGCAGGACGTTGAGGCAGCATTACTATCAGGTGATGAGTTCTTCGCAGAGGAAGATGACGATGCAAGTTGGAATGAGCATGAAAGTGACATTTCTGAAGGCAATGGAATAGACGACGATTCAGGTATTGTTATATAAATTTAGTAGCAAAATACACTATGATAATAATCGTAATTGTAATTACATTTAATGATTGGGATTATATAATTAAGTGTTTATAATTTAATGTCAAATCAATTAAACCAAAATGGAAATATTTTGTACTAAAATGGGTCCAACAATATTATATCTTAAATTAATTATGTACATTGGCAGATATGCAAAGTATGCTTTATGCTCGCCTCGTGATGGGATCTTGTGTATTAGAACTGCAAATCTGTTGACTAGAAATTGTAGTTTAGTAGCAAAATAAACTATAATAATAATTGTAATTGTAATTACATTTAAGTATTGGGTTTTTTTTAAATTAATTGTTTATAAATTAATGTCAAGTCAGTTAAAATGGAAATATTTTGTACTAAAATAGGTCTAAGAATATTATATCTTAAATTAATTATGTACATTAACAGATATGCAAAGTATGCTCTATGCTCGCTCGTGTTGAGGATCTTGTGTATCAGAACTGCAAATCTGTTGACTATAATAATAATAATTTTAATTGTCTGTTATTACATTTAATTAATTAATGGGTTTATTAAATGATACAGATGATGAATGAAATGCACAACCGGATGATCCACCAGCTTTCTTGTGCACCTTTGATGTTGAGGGGATGCGTGCATCTAATTTTGGAGATTTGTATAATGATTATTTTGTAGGTGATGATTTGTACATAGGGAAATATTTTGCTGATAAGGATGCAGTTAAAGAAGCGGGGTTGATTACAAAATTAAAGAGTCTGAACCAACAACGTACTTCTGCAAATGCAAGAACTTTGGCCAAGGATGTGAATGGCTTATCAGGGCCACATTGAAAAAAAAATAGTTGTTTTTGGGAGGCCACAAAATACAACGACCTTACACTTGCCTTGCTATGCAGCTTTCACGCGACCACTCAAAGTTGAGTTCTTTGAAGATTGTTGTTATGATATTGGTATAGATAAGGGAAAAGCCAACAATGCCTAAAAAGTTCATTCAAGCAACTGTTATGGACCACAAAGGATATTGGTCATCGTATAGAAAAGCTTTGCTTACAAAGCAAAAGGTAAATTCATAAGTCTACGACAATTAGGAACAACCCTACAATGACTTGTCATATTGGTTGATTGCATTATAACATTTTAATAATTCATGCCCATATAAAGTTGATACTGCTGATGCTTACTGTAATACTCCACTTTCTTTAGCAATTATTTCGTGAAATAGATAAAATATATACGAGTGATTTACTAGGACTGAGAATTTTCAATCACTATGCTATTTTCAATAATAGCGGTTAAGGTAATAGTTTTGAGTCCTCGCGAAATTCCACGAACCCCAGGATTAATTATCTTTCCTCATCGAAATTAAATTATATATTAAAGGTATCAGCGAAACACACTTTTATAAGAGTTGTTCATGAGTACCCTTGATTAATTTAAACAAGTCCTGCAAGTTCCTACCTACAGGAATACTGACCATCCCTCCCCTGCAAGCCTCTACCTACAGGAAAGAGACCATCCCTGCAAGCCACCTACCTACAGGAATACTGATCATCCCTCCCTTGCAAGCCTCTACATATAGGAAAGAGACCATCCCTGCAAACCACCTAGACCATCCCTCCCTTGCAAGCCTGTACCTACAGGAAAGAGACCATCCCTACAAGCCACCTACCTACAGAAATATTGACCATCCCTTCCTTGCAAGCCTCTACCTACAGGAAAGAGACCATCTCTATAAGCCACCTACCTACAGGAATACTTACCATATCTTAATCATATCTTCCTTGCAGGCCTCATACCATGCTAGAAAGTAGCCATGCCTTCCCTGCAGACCTCAAACCATGTAGGAAAGTAGCCATGAGAGAGGATTTCCTATTCTTAAGGTCTTACATTTTTCTCTAAGGTTCATTTATGATCTTTATAAAATTTTGTGATTAACTTCTAGTTATCTAAGGTTGTCCTAGAGGCCTAATGACAACCATTCCCTCATTATGCAGAATAATCACAAATACAGTATATAATATATAGTTAATTACTCATCATACACTAATTAAGGTGAGATAGTGCTTATTGGGATATGTGGGACCTTGAGGATTTATTAGGTCGCTCAGGCTCAGCTACCCTGTCAGTAGTCGCTCAGCGACCTAGGGTTCTCCAGGTCGCTCAACGAACACTGGAACCACTCAAGTCGCTCAGCGCCCCTCCATGGTCGCTCAGTGGCCTGATGCAGAAACTGTTGCATAGCCTTGCTTCCTTGCTTATTTCTCTTTTCTCATGCATTTCTCTTAGGGTTACCCACCACATATTCAAACAATGCACAAGAAAACACCATCAACTTTCAAAAACACCAAATCAACATATACACAACCAACATGCAACATAGCACATATCACATTATATATTACAACCCACAACACACATAAGCCGCTAGAGTGGGGTTTTGCCTGGCTTAACCCACTTGTGAGAGAGGTTGGTTTTGGTGAAGGAAACTTGGAGTGGAGTCCCAAGAAGCCTTGATGTTCCAAAGCTTGTTGTCACCCTTTTTCCAAGATGATAAACTTGAGAATGGAGGATGGTGGTTGTTCGGTTCTTTTAAGGGAAATGAGGTGAGTTTTCTTGGTTTCAAATGGGAGAAAATGAAGAGGCAAAGATGGTTGTGTGTGGGCTTTGTGTGGTTCGGTTTTCTCTTGGAGAAAAAGGGAAACAAGGAAGAAAATGGAGAAGAGGATGGATGCACAATGACTATGGTCTTTGGTCTTGAAAATGAGCAAGGAAAGAAAGCAATTGAAAGAGAGAAATGGAGTTGGAAGATGGATGAGATGAGGCTACGGGAGAGTGAGCTAATTTTGCAAAAGGAAATGAAATAAATAAAGAAAAATTGAATAGTGCAAATAGTGGTGCATAGTGAGAAGTATGGGTTGAGGTAAGGTGGAGTATGGCGTATGTAAAAGTTGATGAATGAATTAGGGAAGAGACTTTGACTAATGAATGCTGAAATTCTAGCATTTCAGCCGTTGGTGTGTGTGTGATTATCTTATTCAATGTGTGTTTGATAGTGTTCGATCGTTAGCTGTCTGTATACGTGTATTGCCATACATGCGCGGCGAATTAACGGATATCCTAAAAATTTTCTAAACATAAAAACACATTATACTAACATTCCTAATATGAAATTTAAATTATTAATCCAAAGTACTTGTAAATTTACTTTTGTAAAAGTGTGTTTTATAGATACTATTGATATGTAATTAAATTCTGACGACAAAAGATAATTAATCCGAATCTCACAGAATTTTGCGAGATTAAGAAATTATTATCTTAATCGTCATTATTATAAATATAATTTATGATTTAAATTCCCAGTCCTAATAAATCACTCATTTTTTTTTTAAATACACTCATTTTTTCTTTCAAAATCGAAGGTAAGCAAAGTTCATGGAGTTTTTGTTATGGCTTACAACCTAAGAAAACGACGTGTTGTGACGGGATAAAAGAAGAAGACAGACAACGGTGGGGAAAGAAAAGCCGGTCCCTTGTATTACTGGAGTTGTCTGAAACGCAGGGAAGAAGAAAGCAAAGAGGGCACCGTAGTTGAAAACAAAAGTGAAAACTGAACCGTTCCTTAACAGAAAACCAAAAAAGGGGAAAAAAGTTAGATCAATTTAGGGTTAGGGTTAGGGTTAGGGCTTTCTCCAATTCAAACGCATTCAGTCTCGAACAACTCAGATTCACTAAATCGGAGAAACTACACGTAACTGCTTTGCTAGGTTTTTTCAACTTCCAAACTTCCATGGATCGATTTCTGTTTTTTCAAATAGTCGTGTGCACCCGTGAAATCGTGAACTATAGAGTTTTGTGCTTTATGTGATTCAGTACGATTGCGAATGATTATCCTGTAATTCTATCAACTCTTGTTGTCTTTGCCCCCAAAATTCAAGTTTTTTTTTCTGGGGTTTTGAATAATTATGCTGTGCCCGGTGGTCTAGAGTCTAGATTGTACAGTTTGTTGAATGTGCTGTGCCCATGTATATTGGTTGTGTTGATAGATGATACAGCACTGGAATATGTGCATTGTTTGTGTGTGTGTGTGTGTGTGTTGTTTTGGTATAGTTTTAGCTTCACTGCGATTAAGACTTTGTTAGTTGTTTCAAACACAGGGAATTGGTGGCAACAAGGGACTCAAACCAGTGGAAATCAAGGGAGATAAATAGATGAGTAGAAATGAGTAGGTTGTCTTTCAGACCTCGACCACTTGACATTCACAAGAAGCTCCCCATTGTCAAGTCCATCAAGGACTTTGAAGATGACGAGGCACCAGCTTCTACCAGAAATTCACAATTGCTACGTTCTGTTACTGAAGTTGAAATTGAGGTATGGGGTTCTTTAGCCTGAAGCTTGATGATACAATTTATTGCACCATGTTCCTAGTTCAATTCTCTATGAATATAGTGTTTGTCACTGTGTTGGCATGTTTAGTCTAGGTGTTATTGCATTACCAGGACTAGTGTTCTAGTAGTTGCCAGCTATATGCTAGATTGTGCTATTGTGTTTAGCATCAGGGGGATGACTACTGTACTATGACTCAAGCAATTTGTCTTGCACTAATGTCAAATAAGAAAAATGTTCAACATGTTAACCTGCACAATTTGTTATTTATGTCACTGGCTATGAAGCATAGACAATGAACACGGACTCATCATGACACAGACAGAGACACGGAAACACGTCAAATTCTTAAAATTGTAGAACACAAACACGGCATACACACACACACACACACACACACAAAAAAAAAATAAAAAAAAAGAATCTAAGAAAAAAAAAATCATAATTCACAATATCGTGTGTGTGTGTGTATAAGGTTGATATTGGTAGATGCCATACTACCAATACTCACTTCCTTACCCAAAAAACATGGAGCATCCTTGATATTTGTCGAATATGCCAATACTTGCTATTTTAAGCCCCTTTCGAAGAACATGGGGCATATGACTTGAATGAACATGTTGTATTAGAACTAGCCAGATGGCTTTAGTTGGGTGGGTGTTGGGTTGGGTTGGTTCCTTTTTTTAAAAAAAAAATATAAAATTGAAAGTTGTCCATAATAAAAAAATGTGCAGGGAGGAAAAAAAAAAAAAGAAGAAGAAAAGGCAAAATGAGTCCAAGCAGTGTCTTCCTTATGTCTAAGTGTGTCCAACCATGTCTGAAGTGTGTCCAAGCCTATTTGTTTTTTAATCGGACATGTACGTATGTGTCTAACATATGTCTTAGGTGTGTCCTGCAAGTATCCGTGTCATGCATCTTGGGCATGCGACACTAAATTTGTGTGTCTTGCTTTCAAGTTTACTGGTTTATGATTACCTCATTAGCATTTATCATAAAGATAAATTATTAATAATCATTGTTCTGAGCTCTTGATACTTGATAGATGAAATTTCTGTTTCTAACTTTCAGAAATTGATCGGGGATAACTGATCCTCTGTCAAAAACTGATTGTAGGAAAGAAACCAACTAACATCTATTCGCTATAGAAATATTGTTGATTTGATCAGTAACATTTATTTTTCTTAGGTACATCAAGTTCCCAGCAAGAAATTGGCTTCTGAGATACCAACTCCTCAGTTTGTTGTTGTGGATACATACGAGAGGGACTATTCTTGCACTTTCTCTCAACCAACTTCTTATTTGAGAGGAAGAGGAGGTACTGCCACTAGAGAGATGATTTATTTATATTTGAATAGTTTTGGGGGGGTTCTTGTTTTTAATTCTAAATCTCGGGCTTAAAGTTCTTTCAATTGTTATAGCTCGGGCTGAGCTTGGAGAGTTTGTTGAGTATGACTTGGACAATGAAGATGAGGATTGGCTTTCAGAGTTTAATGAAGAAGAAAAGATTCTGACTCCTGAAATGTAACTTGTTAGACTGAGTTCTTGCTTTATTCTTTCACTTAAATATCTAGTTGTCTTTGTATGCTGTTTTGTTTTCATTAGTTTTGTCTTGTCTTCTATGTATTCTGGATTGCTTGAAATCAAGTTTTACTATTGCAAGTTTTTATTCATTTTTGGAATCTCTATATTGCAAGTATGGAATTTTGGGCTGGGGGTTGTAGTTAAGTTTGGTAAAGCCCTCCTCAAAGTGATGACTCTAGGATTCAAACCTTTGAGATTGCAGGTAAAGTTTGCTCGGGGCAATCCACTTCCACTACGACCAACCATTTCAACGCCAAGCAAACTTTACTTGCAATGTCAAGCATTTGAATCCTGGAGTCACCACTTCAAGAATGACTTCACTTAACTAAACCACCACCCCAACCCACAATTAAGTGAGCAATTCCTTAGACAAAATAAAATGATTTGTGTGAATTATTTTAGTTTCAATTCTGTCTGTGAATCAGCTTTTATGGTATGGAGAGTAGTAAGTAGATTCTTTTTGAATCAGGATTGAATTATTGCAAAGAAAAGCAACATTATATGGATCCACTCATTTCCAGTGGTTGTTTTAGACTTTCAGCAGAATGGTTTTTAGTGTTATGAAGTGGCTGATATGTAATTTTAGGTTTTGCTGACATGTGATCCACCCTGAAAATCCTGTCTCTAGAAGGTTTTTTCATTTAGTTTGAGTCAGTCATTTGGTCCATCGAATTTTTGGTTATTTGCCACTTATCTTTTCATATCATCCTGTAATGTTAACATTAGATATGTTTTATGTATGCTGTTGTCTTTTTTTTTCTTTCCGGTTTTCATTTTCATTGTTTGTTGGATAGGTTTGAGACTTTTATTTTCAAGTTGGAGGTATTGGATCACAAGGCTCGTGAAAGAGCAGGACTTATAACACCTACTCTTGGATCACCAATTCCTGTTCTACTACGGCTTGATACTGCCATTGAGGTCAAACTTCTTATAGCCAGTTTCTATATGTTGGTTCGTCCTGCTGTTAGGTTTTGCTAAATGAAAAATAGTTAATGCCTACAGGTACTTTTCCTCTAGTTCTTGGCCGATTAGTCATAAGCGTATAGCTACGAGAGATGTCTAAATTGTCCTAGTTGTAGTATGCCTAAATGACCTCCAACTTAGTTGTCCGGTGACTATGACGTGTACATTTAATTGAACTTGTTAAAAATTTCTTTTGCAAACACGTAGATGGAGAACCAAATACACGAGAAAATTGACGAGTTATGCAAAAATACAACACACACACAACTAGAGGTATCGGGTTTAAGCCCTTAAAATGGAAAAAAAAAAAATCCTTGTTGGGAGACCCCTACCCCCTTCAAGGACCTCAGTCAGGTTGGACTACGTTAGTCAGGTTTCAAAATACTGTTGTTGTTGTGTTCCATGGTGTCTGTGCTCCATAGCTTAACTCCATCCTGAAGCTGGATGATGGATATTTCCTGTGATTCAGGTGTTGACTTTCTAACGGTCTGAGTGCAATATTTAGCAGTATGATGGCAGTGGTGAACCTAGGTGTAGTTTAAGATTAATATTTGATTCACAAATAGGATTAAGTGTATGGCTTCAACTTGGTATAAAGCACATAATCTCTATAGGGGACTTTCCCTCTCACATATGTTGAGAGATTTGAAAGCCCTTCTTCATTGATAGTTTTTTGGTTTACTATTGTTTTTGTATAGAGGATCTCTTGTCCTCCCACCTTTTGTATCTATCTTCTCTTATCAATACAATTCTTCTTTTATCCCAAAAAATATTTGATTCAAGAATATCTGTTCAGATGAAAACTTTGAATATTTAGTAGTCTTTTGCCTCCAGATGATGTTAGTAAATTATGCGTTTTCTAGTTTTCTCCAAAGATATCCTTATTTAGGTTGGTTATCTATCAATTTAATATTCTTGATACTGTAGGAGCATTTTTCGAATTTCAGATTGCATTTTATATAATTGTTCTGTAAAACAAGTATTGCTTTGCAAGTTGTGTGAATGATTCGTATTGGGCTAATCAAAAGTTGTAAATTTTGAAATTTTAGGCCTTACAAGCGCAGCCCGTCAAATATATGGTTATCCAGTCTGTCTATGATTACTGGAAAGATAAGGTATGGAATCATCATCAAACTGTCACCTGAGGGACATACCTCCATTGGTTTTCAATCTAGCTTTCTGATTGATTTTAAATGATTGTGTTTATTATGATATTTGGACATTGCACTGAGAAGGGATTGGTATAGGTATTAAGTGACATTTACATGACTGAATGTGGATGCTGATGGGTTGAGGGATTTGAGTTATAGAATATGGCCCACACTTTACTAACATAATGAAGGAGAGCTTTACAATCCAATTTCATCTTGGAATAGGATAACATGATAAATTTTAATTATCTTTTACTCATCTATTTGGTGTTGTCGATGATATTGATGATTTTATCCTTATCCCACTTTTGATTCATAACTAAATGATAGTAGATAGTACATAGTTATTTTCTATTATTAGTCAGTATTTACCAAAAATATTGATAGCTTGTTTATTTTTCTTTGTTTACCATATTATTTTGGGGGCAGCGAGAACGATGGCAAAAGCCGATTTTGCGACGATTGCAGGTTAGATTTCAGAACATTACGTTTAGGGTGTTTTTGGCTAGGGGATAAAAGTGGGGGTAAAAGTTACATGATCAAAATTCATGTAACTTTTACCCCCAACCAAACACGCCCTTAATAACTGATAATATTAGTCTATGTGTGTATTTTGAGCTAAATTTTACATAAATGTATTTGATTTGTGATTTCTTGGTTCTATCGCTCAATTTTATCTATAATATTTGTAGTATGTTTGGGGTAAAAATAAAATGATTATTTCTCGAAAGTAAGCTATTACCAAGTATTCCTTTGACTGGTTTGCTTAGTGATGTATACTTTTATTTTTCAGCCTTATCTTCTACTTCTTCATAACTAAGCACCACATGATGTCAAATTTTGATATGGGATTATGATTGAATTTGTTATCCCTTTCTCTTTACATGCTTTTGTAGGCCTTCTTTTAACATGTTTTTGATGGCTGAGCACAAGTTTTTCAGTTCTTTGAGTATGAAAATTTTTGGCTTAATTCACTTTCTCATAACAAAGTTTTCTTCACTCCTTGGTCCATTTTTCTTATCAAAATCTTCCTAATTTTTCTGTGTTTCTGTTTGCGGGTAGCCTTAGCAGCTTGAGTTACTCTTCTATTTTATTGTCTTTTTGGGGGTTGGGGAAGGGGAGTAGCTGTTGTTACTTGTATGCCTAGAGTAATATGCTTGACGAGCTCATTTTAAAGAGGTTTGAGAAATGAACTGCATTTTGCTTACAGCCACCTCCACCTGTTAATGACACCAACCCGTATAATGTCTTTCGGCCAAGGGAGAAGGCTCACAGGCTTCACACGAGAAGGGTAGGTGAAAAAATTGGCTCATGTTTTCATTTTACCACAGTTTTGGGTTAATGTCTTTCCCTCCAAAGCATTGATATTTGAGTTTCATATGTAATTTTTGGTTGACTAAGCTCCCATTGATTTGTTGTTCAGATGCAAAGGAGAGAAAACAATGTCCAGTCATTTGAAAAGCTACGCCAGGTTAGCTTCTTTAATTGTTTCTGATTCTTATGTCTCTGTTGAACTTAGTAAATATGAGCTTGCAGCTTCATCTCTTTTGTAGGGCTTGTGTTGGGAGTGGTGTAGTGGGTTTATGATCGTGTGTTTTAACCTTGTTTTGTGAATTGTTATTTCTGTGATATGTAAGAGTTTCTACTTGTACAGTGTCTTAAAATACATTTCAAGGCCCATTCTCCCCGTGGTTCTAAACAAGGTTTTTTTTTCCCTTTGTGTATATAGAAATCTGTGTTCGATATGTATTTAGTGCAAATAGTGTTTCCTTATCGGAAAATTTGGTAAAAAGACCTTTTTACCTTGTCGATTTTTGGTCTTTTAGTATCTTATGGTCTTTTCACTGTCTAGGGCACACTTTTTTGCATAACCTATAGGCTGCTTGGGGGGTTATAGACAAGATGATTGTCATCATAACACTGTTAAACTAAAAAGTTGGTGGGGCTGAGGGCTGATCATGATTTTACCAAAGAGAATGAACAATGCAAGTGGTATATGCATTCCACAATTTAGTGCATGACTTGGGTGCTGGAATATTTTCAAAGACAACAGAGAATTTGGCAAACCAAAGTACCAGTCATAATTGAGGGTAATTTGTGTATTATTTTCTTTGCTGACATACTTTAAGTATAAGCCATGTGGCTGATAACACAGCTTCCAGCTAAATACATGAAATTGAAGTATTGACAGTAATCACAAATTTACTTTATAAGAAACACAATTGCAAACCACGTTTTAAAATAGTAATAGTGTGGAATGCTTCTCTTGGCATTTAGCTCATGCTTCCTTAGTTTAAATCTGTTGTTGATGCAATCAGATGGTGTATTACTACTCTGTGTGTCTTTATCAGTTTAAGTGTGTTTGGCAACGGCTCCAAACAGCTTTTTCCTTTTTTTCCAATTAAAGCTGTTTTGTTAAAATCTATCATGCTCGGTGAAATACACAATTTAAGTAACAGCTTTTTTTTTTTCAAAGATTTAAAAGTTGTTTCATGAAAATAATTTGGAGCTAGATTTTGAACATTATTCAAGAAAAGCTGTTTGCTTTCTTGATTAAAAAATTGTTTTTCCCATGTTTTTACCAAATTGACGTTAACTATCAAATATTATATAGTATAAATTATTATATCATACCCTTTTTAGTAATTTTACCATGAAAAAGCACTTTTTTTAATACAATCCAAACAAAATGGATTACCTTAAAATCACTTTCCAGCTAAAGTATTCAAACATAAATTGATTCTCACATAATCTATTATAGAAAAAAACTATTGTTTTAATAATCGATTATTGAAATAAGCTTAATTATTTAGCTTCCCCAAACACACACTAAATGTGAAATTCTTTGATTGGAATTCATTAGTTTTCTTAAGTATCATGAATTTCAAAGGGCAGTATTAGTCTTTCAAACTTAAAAGCATTTGACTAAAACAACAACAAAAACATTAAATGACCATTAGAAGGGGTCTTGTACCATTAGAAGGGGTCAGCTTCATGAATCAAATGACTTCATTGTGTCCTACCAACAACCATGTCTATTGGTTAACCATTGAAATCTTTCTTAATGGAGTCTTATGTCGCTACCAAATTTCATTCCCTCTCAAATTGGGACCTTTTGTATACAGTATATATTACCTGAATTTATTTTAAAGCTTTATCCATAAACAGGTTAGGCGCAACCTTGACCAGGCTAAGAGCTTGTTGGAAGCGTTGATCAAGGTGTGAATTTCAAGTTGTCTCTTGAAAGTTTTATCTAATTTATATCCTTTTGTCCTACTTATTTTGTTCATATACACTTTTAACCAGAGGGAAGAGAAAAAAAGAGAAGTAATGGAGAGTGAAGTTACACTACAGAGGATGCAAATGAAGTACAAGGTATGTTATCCTTTTTCTCTTTGTATGTTTTTTGTGTTGGTACTTGAGCTAACCCTTAGCTTTAGTTCCTATATCTAGTTGGAATCTTGGCCTGATAGCATCTGTGATATGTTATGGGTTATATTACTTTTTCCTATTTAAATATATTTGAGACCTCTTGAACATAGTGAAGACAATGGGTGAAAGCCCTTTCTTGCTTTTGTACTTTACTATAGACTATATATTCTGCTAGACAGGTGTACGAGCTATCTCTATTCATAAGAATCGTATTTCTATAAAACTACACTATATTATGGATCTTGCTGGACCAATTTATCCTTCTTAGAAACTTATAGCTTTTGTGGACTGTTGACTTCATTTTCTTTTTTTCACCTGGACATAAATTGTGTGGTGGAGGTTTTACTTTGTGGACTATGGAAAGCTCTATTTCCTTGATATTCTTTCTTTTTTGTTCTTGTTCTTGTATAGAGGATCTCTTTTCCTCGTAACTTTTGCAACTCTTCTCATTTCCTCAAATATATATTTTTATCCAAAATATAAAATAAATTGCGTAGCAAAGAAGTTTGTTTAAACTGATCAACTGATGTATAATTCTCTATTTCAGCACGAAACCGAGTTTTTGGAAGACAACTTGGCGCTCTCTGGATTCACTCCTTTCTCTTCCAAGTTTTTCTCAAGCGAAGAGGAATTTTTTGATTCAGATGATGTCATGACAAACCGTCATCCTCGCACACGGCCTTCTGCTGTACCGAGTGCGCCATCATATGACACCAACCAGCCCACAGTTCCCACGGTTAGCACAAAACAAGAATTTAAGAGAAGACATGTCACACATGGATGGCCTCATAAACTGGTAAATTTATGTATATTTTGGTTGTTTTAATGTCTTCCTCCCCTCCCGCACTTGCGTTATGTCTCTCCTTTTGTTAGATGATACTTAATTTCCCATATTTTAGTTAACCTTAGGTTGCAACCTTTGTTGTTGAGTTTTGGCACGGGATTATTATGCAGGATCCTAACGAGCCAGTGCTATTATTCACTAAACCTCTACTTCCAGATAAGTTGGCCATGGCTGGCATTGTGCCACCAGATCCTATCGGAAGAAACGGGGCGTCACCACCGTCATATAAATTTCGTGGAAGAATTGGCAGAGGTGGCCGTATAATATTTGACCGATGGAATCCACTTATGCAAACTCCAATTGAGCGTGCTAATTCTTATTATGTGCCACCAAAACCACGACCTTCAACATGTAACTAATTTTGTATATCTAATCTGGTGCCAAATTGGTACCTACCCTTCTGGTTAGGATTTAGTTGATAATCATCACGAAGGTTACAATGTTAAACGGAAATTGTTGGCCCCTAACATGATTAAGCCTACAATATTTTATTTGGGGCAGGAAGCAAGGTGCATTTGGTGTTGATATATGTTCCTTTATTGTTTCGGTCGGAGTATTCTTATACGTATCAAGTGTATTTCTCTGCTCTGGCCTTTTTTACTTAGTCGCCACCGCCCCGAAAAATAGGTAGAAGGGGAAAAAAAAAAAGAAAAGAATCAAATGAAAATAGAAATGACTCACTTTCAAATTAGAGTAATAGCAAGGTTAAGAAAATTGGATTAGACATTGAATTGGTCGTGGTAGGAGTTCAAAGGTTTAACTAGGGATTTTATTGGGGTTGAATTTTTTTTATTAATTTATATGTATATTTATTTATATGTATGATTAATTATATATTATATAATAAATAAAAATTACTTTTTATATAATATTTGTACATTATTAGTGTTATGAGAGTATGTTTTTAACAATATATAAGTATTACATCAAAATCATTAAAAAAAACTATTTTATTACCTTTTTTAAAAACTTGCAATTTTTTTTTAAAAAAAAGGAGAACTGGCCCAATTTTGACCGATTTTCATTGGTTCTCATGGTAGGCGGTTTTTGGGGGCAAACTGAATTGGATAGAGGTTCGGTTCTCAGTTCAACTGGTTGGACCAATCGGTTCAGTTCAATTTTTGGAACCATGGTTAATAGTCAAATTGGTCCCTAGAAATGTTCTCAGTGACTAAGTTGGTTCCTAAAATGTTTTTAGTACTATATTGGTCCTCATAAAATTTGGACGTTGCCCATATTAGTCCCTTCGTTCAAAACAGTTGTGATGGAAGGTGACAGAACTCAAAATGATGTCGTTTTGGGCACAATCAATGACATTATATTAGATGTTAGGACCAAGTTGGGCAAAATGAATTTTTTTAGAGATTAATTTGGGTAAAATGAATTTTTTTAGGGACCAACTTGGACAACTTCCTTATCTCTACCCCTTTGTTCTTCTTCCTCCTCCACCACCTCCACACTTACCCACCACCACCATTGGACTTCATAATCATCACCAACTCCACAACCATTTGACCACAACTATTGCACTCCCATAACCACCACATTTTCTCAAATCACACCAACCAAAATAGAAGTTAAAATAACAAAACTCATAAGAAAATCTCAAAATTCAAAGGCGGTGCAGGAAGAGGAAGAGGCTTATGTGGTTGTTGGGGGGGGTTCGATGTTGTTTGATAGGGGTAGAGGTTGAGATGGATATGGAGGAGGTGGTTGCAGTGGGGCTAGGTGGTGGAGGCATAGACGAAAAAGTTGGATTGTCGGTGGTTGTGGTGTGTTCAGAGTGCTAGTGGTGGTGGGTAGTTGGGTTGTGGGGTAGAGGAGGAAAGGGAAAGGGGCTGGGTGGTGGTGGAGGAGGAAGAAGAAAGGGGTAGAGATACGGAGGTTGCCCAAGTTGAATTTTGAAAAACTTCGTTTTATCCAACTTGGTACCTGAACAAATTCGTTTTATTGATGTTGTTTTGGTTGTGCCCAAAATGACGTCGTTTTTAATTTCGTCAAAACTGTTTTGGATGGAGGGATTAAAGTGGGCAATGTCCAAATTTTATAAGGACATTGTGGCATTAAAAATTTTTCAAGGACCAAAGTGAACCCTGAAGACATTTGCATGGGCCATGTTAGGTATTAGCTCTTCAAATTGATTCCCATGTGACAATATTGGTCACAACTTGGGAGGAGCCATCTCAGTGAATGACTCATGATTAAGGGATGACAGATAAAAGTTAATGTGAAAAAAAAGTTCAAGTTGAGTTTAGTATGGGGTAAAAATGGGAGAGATTTTTTTTTTAATTTTTTTTAATTTTTTTATTTTATTTTTATGGATTGAGTTTATGAACTTAATCAATAAAAATTCTCTAACTTTTTATCCTATACTAAACACACTCTTTAAAGTGAAAGTTTTAGTGTTACGACTAATGTTAATTTGATTTTCTTTTGGGTAAAGATGATATTTTGCTCCTAGCTATGATTTTTATTTCTTGAAAAAAATATAATCCTATTAATTTCATTTAGGCAAGTAATGCCATAGGCACAATAAATGATGTGATAGCTTATTAGTAATCTTATTTACCTCTTAAATACTTTTAAGGGTTGAGAACAAAAAGAAAAGAAAAAATGGATGACTCCAATTGAGTCAAAATATAATTAATATTGAGTCTATCAAACATCCTTAAAGAGTTTTGGGGGTTTCTCATAACTTTCCATTCCCCAACTTTTTAGTCAAATTCCACCTCTTCATGATTCCACAGATTTCATAAAATTCCATTTACTTCCTTACAACTTATTCCATTCCCCAACTTAATTTTTTTTTTATTCTTTATCTTTTTTTTTTGCTCCTTTCTTCTTCTTCATCTTCTTTCTTCTTCATTCTTTGTTATTCATTCCTCTTCCTCTCAATAGCAAAATTCATCTGCTCCATAATATCAAACTTATAATTTCAATTTAATACTCGGCTCATTGTATACCGACTAAAAACGTTATGGTATCAACTTCGTGGGTGTGCAATTTGGTCAGCAGTGAGATGTGCCCTTCTGCTATTTCACTTTTTCTTTTTGTTGTAATGTTTTGCATTGATGGCAGATTTACGAGCGTAATCATTGTTGGTTCATATATAGATTTTATTTTTTTTAGATTGTCTGCCTGATATCTAAGGCTTTGCCTCGACTAATCCGGGTCGAGTACTTGCCTATGACGGATGAGTCTCCCAGCAGGGATAATTGCCTACACAAGTCTCGAACTCGGGACCTTGCTTAAGCGATTCCAAGCTGCTTACCACTTGGACCAACCCCCGTTGGTTATAAATTTTTATTTATTTCACAAAGCGTGAAGGATCAACTTAATGGTTCTACGATGTTGGTTATCTTTATGGTTGTGACAATTGTGTCAACCATATCATTTTTCTTCCATGAGTCAATTATGTTTTCTGCTATTGTGGACTTTTTATTCATAAAAATATTATTTGTACATCATAAGAATAGTAGCTTGCACATGACCGATCTCACATTCAAATCTCTACTTCCATTTCCATGTTCACGTACAAGTTATGGCTCATTTTTATTTTTTATATACTTTATTGTTGTTTTTTGTTTTTCATTTATGCAGAAAATTTTCTAAGAAGAATACACTTTGAATCTAAGGTAAATTGTTTTCTTTTTATGATGAGTAAGGTAAATCATTTTCTTCTTCTCTTATTTTAGTAATATCTCCTTTTGTGTTATAAAATATTATTAACGTGGATGTTCATATCCCAATTCAGTGAATATCTGATTAAATAGATATATGTTGATATTGTAGAGATTTGATGTGATCTTACCCTTAAGCTATAAATAGATATTTTGGTGCTCATTGTATAACACACTATTGAGATCATCAATAACATTACTCCCTTCCTCTTCTCTCTATCTTCTCTATTACTCTTCCCTAATTCCTTCTCTATTCCATGATTTTTGAAATATTTGTTACAAACAATGGAAATAATGTGACTTCCTAACATAGGAAAAAGAAGAGAAGAAAAAAAAATTACACCAATGTTAACAAATATATATATATATATATATATATATATATATATATATCAGAATGAATTTTAGCCCATTAATTCATTTTTTCTCCTGTATGAATTTTTTTTTAAATTCAATCTTGACCGCATAAATATAGTCTAATGGTTAAAAATTTATTCTCACTTTCTCAAATAAAAAACTCATTCTTGCCTGAATCATACTCTCTCTCTATATATATATATATATATATATATATATATATATATATATATAGACACACACATACATACAGGCGAGAGATGAAAGTAAAGTCGGGACCAAACATCAAACCTGACCATCATTTTATCAATACAAACCTCCCAATCCTTGCACTAGTTCACCAATCAAACACAAAAAAATTTCTGCCAAACAGGTTGAACCAAAATACAATTCTTCCTCCCTTAATAAGCCAAAAGCACCTCCAAAAAGGAAATAGCTTGCAATGAAAAAAAAAAAACCGATGTTTAATATTGAATACGGAACAAGGAAAACTAGTGCAACTAGTATTTTAAAACAAGAAATAGACTTAAATCTACAGTAGACTAGAAGTTATATTATTGGGTGATATACTTCTTTTGGAGCTTGATGTTAATTTGTGATATTTTGTGGCGTTTGTGGATGGTATTTCATAATATAAATTTCATTACGGATGGAGCCAGGATTCAACTAATGAGGGGTCAAATTATAATTGATGGTTTTATGTGTCTTAGAGAAGGGGGGTTGAATCTAAGAAAGGTTTTTTAAAAAAATTCTGTTCTTTTTCTAAAAGTTTGTCTCCTAAAGTTTCAGGAGATATCTCCTAATTTTCTGGGAGACAAGTTTTCAGGAAAAATTTATTTTTCACGAAAATTAACAACTGAATAATTTTAAATGCAAAATGTGTAAAAGACAGAGAGAAAGAAAATTTACACAGAGATTTATACTGGTTCGATTCTTAACGGGAATCTACGTCCAGTTCTTCAAACGCCAAACTCAATTTTCTTTCACTCCAATTTTCAAGTACAAAGACAAAACAATAATTCCTTTCACTTAGGAATTTTTCAAACCAAAACAGAAACTTGAAACCAACTCTTTCTCTCAAGCTCTCTGTTGCTCACCAAAATGATTTTCAAAAAGTTTTCAAACAACGAAGACACTTAACAATTTCAAACCAAGATACAGACCAAAATAATCAGAGATTGAAAGGTGTAAAGCACTTGGGAGAAAATATCACGGATGGTTTTTCTTTGGCTCTAGTGTCTTATCTTTCAAAGTGATCAATGGTCACTTATTTATGCTTGATTCTTGAAGCTTCAAGACCATCTTCTTTATTTTTTCCATGATTCCTTCTTCCATGATTTGTTCCCTTTCTTTATTTGTCTTCAATCATCTTGATGTTTTTGCCTCTTGACCGTTGTAGGAGGAGAACTTCTTGCTCCAAGAATGTTGTTTTCCAACTTTGTACCTATTACCTTTGTGTGACCGTTGGGAAGAGATTGTGATTTTTGCTTTCCTCCTTTTTGCACACTTCACGTTTTTTCCAGCTTGTTAGAACCAGATTTTGTTTCATGATTTTTGCTTTCTGTTTTGGTTAATCTTCTCCACGTGATTCTTCATAAAATTATTTCTTTCCAATACTTTGTATCCACACGGTTTTGCAAGGAAAGCCCCATGACATTTGCTTTCCTAAATTTTTATTGTATCAAGTTCAGCCTTTCCCCTTTTTTTTGATGTACTTCACGTGACCTTCTTTCTTTTTCAAAGAAGAATTGCTTTTATTTCTTTGTCTTATTCTCCATCTAAGGCTATATCATAGCTTTTTGTCAATAGCTTCTAATTTGTTTCTCTTTCCACCTTTTTCATAAATGCTTGTCAATATCAAGTAGTAGTCTCCCATTCTTTTTCTTTCTTGGAATAAAGTATTCTTCCTTTTTCACTTCCCTTAGATTTTGTTGATACACTCCTGCAACACGTTTTCTTTTGATTAAATTATGAGCACATGCTGTTGCTCTTTCAAATCAAAGTCAGCCCATAAATTTCTCTTCTTTCTTATTTGAATTATAATTTTCCTTTTCTCCCTTTTATTCCATCATCAGTGCATGCTTTCCTTTCCAATGCTTCTAATCCGTTTATTTCTCTTGTCATTTTCTCAATTAAACATTTGCTAACATATTTCCAGCTGTTGTCCGAAAATATGCTGTCCATAGTCCCTTCCTTTTATTTTTTCTTGAGTTACTACAATGCTATCTTGGGAGATAATAATTCTATTTAATTTTATCCTGAAACACTAGCACACATGTTAGAACGTTTATACAATGTTTGTCATCATCAATTTTATTTTCCAAATTTAATCAACAATAATAATTAGGAAATTAAATATTTCAATAAAATTTGAGTGGTCGATTGTGTTGGTGTATGGACAAAAGGTGATTAGCTAGTTTTAAGATTTTGAGGGGCTTTTCTCTTATAAAAATGAATCAAGAGTAGTAGGGTTTTTTCCCATTCTAAAAAAGAAATTAAATTTAACTATTAACAATTTTTTTTAACCTTCATTAAACAACGAACAATATTAATATATTATTATTTATAATTAATGGAATCAATAAATAAAATTTAATGTACACAAGTACATTCTATAACCAAACATCAAATTAAGGAAAGCAAATGAAATGACGTTGTGAACAAAGAAGCAAAGTGATTTTTAATTTTTTAGAGTTGAGTTGATAATGAAAAATGTATCACACTAAAAAGAAAAAATATAAAGTATAAAATCAGCTTTGTTTCTATTCTGTTTATATATCACTGTGAAACTGAAAATCAAAGCAAATAAAAGGCTAACAAATAAAAATTCTATCTCTAGTAGTCTAATTTATATGAATATGAGTATAGTCTATACGTCTATATCTGCAACGAGAGAGTATTTGTCGTCTTGTTGAGAGGTAAGACTTGAGATAGAGAGGAGTGAGGAGAAAAGGGTCTTTTATTATTTTCTTAATTTGTCCTTTGTGCTTGTGAAAACTCAAGAAGTGTTCCAAGAAAGAAATGAATTTTTAAATGTGATTGCTTGAGCTGATTGGAGAGAAGATTGACAATGCACCGTTGCAGAAGCTGCTTGCGGATTTTAGTGAATTGGGAATTTAAAAATGGGGGAACCCTAATATTATAATGCTTAATATTATTAGCATACAAAAGTAAGTTATAATATATAAAAATAAGTTGTTAAAGACTTGGGGGGGGGGGGGGGG
>QANU01058837.1:9557-63046 GCA_003254905.1 Nissolia schottii | reverse complement strand
GGGACACTGACCCTGCATACCCCCTGTCAGTCCGTCCCTGAATTTCATAACATTATAAATAGTATCATTTGCAACAAGGATGCTCAATCTTTCTATTTTCGTTGTCTTTGTATAATTTTAATTAGATTTAAATTGGATTGATCCCATTTTAAAATTTATATTATATTTATCTTTCCTACTCGAGAAGAACTTGTAGATTTTTGAAGTTTTTATATCTCAAATTTGATTATATATATTGATCATGAGGTTTTTTAAGTCTTTAGGAGTTTAAATGTCCCAAAATTAATATAACAAAAATGTTGGATAAACATAAAATAAAGGGTATTATTGTCAAAACATAATTTTTTTAATCTTATATAGTATGTCACCAAACACAAGATAATATTATCGTATACAATATAGTGTTTTATATATTGTATCACCAAATGTCATCCTAGATTAAAATTTTATCTGACTTTATCTTATTAGGCCTTATCCTGTCAGGCCCAATCTTGTCAAGCATGCCAAAAAAGCTTAAGTGTACTAGGTACTAAGTTAAGAGTTAGATCAATATCATATGGTGTAAATAGACCATTTATATGAAAAAATATGACGTCATTTTAGGCCCTTGTTTAAGCGTTTTAGGCCCTTGTTTAAGCCTAATAGACATAATGTATGTATATATGTATAGTCCATAACTTAGTCCATCTCCAAATCCACCAATCCATTTTTTATAAGACTTAGGTAGGTATATGAGGGCCCATTCATGTTAGTTCCATGTTGAGTCAAATGTTTTCAATTTACATACTAATCCTTCCCTATCCCTGTAAGAAAAAGTTCAACACTACTCATTCTTACTCATGCTAGCATATACTACCTTACGGATTCTGGCTATAGACAATCACCATTCAATCCAACTTCTCCATGTATAAACACAGGAATAATAAATGTAAAGTTTCAACTAAATATAAGATTTGGGCTTAATTCATTAGCTATCTCCAACTAACAAGGCAGTCATTAAACTATTACACTATAAGTGTAAGATAGGTTGAGCCGCGAGAGGGAGGTGGCGCGGCGGAGTTCCGGGAGGCGCAGCCAGAAGAGAAGAGATGGAGGGGAAGGAAGTGAGGAACGAGATGAAAAGGTTTGGAGAGGCTAGGGTTTAACCTGAACCATCTGATACCATGTAAGATAGAAAATATTTTCCCTAAAGTGAGAGATGTCTATTAAAGTATTTATAGAGTACAATGCAATGATAATAAGTAATGGAAATAATAATAGAAGTAATATAAGGAAATTATTTCCTAACAATAAGTTCAAAAAACTAAAAACACAAGAATCAGTAAGTAACACTAATTGGCATGTGCAAAGAATCAAAGCACACACTAATTCAAAATGAGCCGTCAATAGCATATTCAAATAAAAGCATAGTATCGACTAATAAGCATCACTTAAGATTTATTATATAATTGAAAAACATGTACTTATGATAAACACATGCACCAAACCTAGTAAAAAAAGAGAGACAAATATTCACACATTGAGAATGAAGTACTATAGTCCAAAAAAATATTACAAAGAATACCGCATTAAAACCTGCTATAGTAACACAAATCCTATGCCATTTCCCTCTCCTACCCTTCTCCCATTGTAATAATCTTCAAAGTACACCCCTTAAAATGAAAGCACAATCAGAAAACTCTGATATTCCAATCCCAGCAAGCAAAGTTACTATGATAATATTATTTTGGCTAATTTATCCAGTCAATTATATTAGATAAAGCCACTATCACAATTGAAATTAAGAAGGTATTTATCATTTCAATATTCTCTTCGTAGCTGGTACATTTACCCTCATCAAATAAGATCAAAAATAAAAGTAATTAACATTAGAAATCTAACACAGTATTCTTGTGCATAATAAGTAAATGCGAGAGTAAAGTTCACCAAACAAAAAAAATGAATTTCATCAATGACAACGTTAATGACGATATTTCTTTAAATAGGACTTGAAGCAATTATCAACAAACAAACATCAAGGTTAATATATATAATGGTCCAAAGCGTGGAAAGTTGAAACTCATTTGAACAACATATAAAGAAAAGGAAATCCAACAACCAACTTTCAATTCTAATTTAGTAATTTTTTTTTACAATGTTCACATCATATAAAAAAATTTGTAGTTACCTATAAACCTAGTCCATGTTTGGGATCACCATGAAACAACTTTTCTTCTAAAGAAAAAACTGTTTTGTAAAAAATTATCATATTTGGCAAACTAACTAAAATTATCAACAGATTTTTGTATAAAATTAAAGTTGTTTTGGACAAAAAAGGTTTAAGCTACTTTTTGGACATTTTAGAAAAAAGTTGTTTGCTTTTCTTGATTAAAAAATATATATTTTTCTCATGCTTTTACTAAATTGATCATAACTATCAAATACTATATAATATAAATAATTATTTCATAACCTTTTGAGTAATTCATCATGCAAAATCATATTTTTTCATACAATCCAAACAAAACAGATTATTTTAAAATCATTTTTTAGCTGAAGTATCCAAACATAAATTGATTATCATATAATCGATTATATTAAAAGGCGATTGTTGAAATAAATGATTATTAAAGTAAATTAAATTTTATAGTTTTCCCAAACACACTCCAAAATTGTCGTCTCACGCCCAATCACAATCAAATTCTTGTAAACTCATAAACTAAANCTAGTCCATGTTTGGGATCACCATGAAACAACTTTTCTTCTAAAGAAAAAACTGTTTTGTAAAAAATTATCATATTTGGCAAACTAACTAAAATTATCAACAGATTTTTGTATAAAATTAAAGTTGTTTTGGACAAAAAAGGTTTAAGCTACTTTTTGGACATTTTAGAAAAAAGTTGTTTGCTTTTCTTGATTAAAAAATATATATTTTTCTCATGCTTTTACTAAATTGATCATAACTATCAAATACTATATAATATAAATAATTATTTCATAACCTTTTGAGTAATTCATCATGCAAAATCATATTTTTTCATACAATCCAAACAAAACAGATTATTTTAAAATCATTTTTTAGCTGAAGTATCCAGACATAAATTGATTATCATATAATCGATTATATTAAAAGGCAATTGTTGAAATAAGTGATTATTAAAGTAAATTAAATTTTATAGTTTTCCCAAACACACTCCAAAATTGTTGTCTCACGCCCAATCACAATCAAATTCTTGTAAACTCATAAACTAAATGCCATAATTTCATTTAACATATATGTTATACAGAAAATAACATAAGGAAATTGAAGAGGCACGCACATGGGGCGGCCCACTTTGTAAGGGTAATAACATAAAAATGAATGTAAAAGCATTTAAGGCTCGAATGGGGATTTGGTGACCCACTAAAGAATGACCAGGACAATTGATATTGGGACTTCATTATGAACTGATACATCTAATTAGGAAGAAAGGCAACCAAAGGGGAGGCAATTGGCAACTTCTTTCAGTCACAAGTTAAAAGAAGGGAAAATAACTATTAATTTCCTTTGTGGATCGACTTATAAAGAAGCGAGTTGTTCAAAGACTTGGAAAGTTTAGAGACAAGGAAAGTTAAGATGATTCTGAAGACAACAAGCGAATCAGTGGGAGCAAAATAATTGTTGGCTCCATGTTTCAAATTGAAAATTCAAATAAATGGAGGTTATTTGGAGCTAAAAGAAGAGAAGTTACTCAAAAGGAAGTTATCTGACAACATGAAAGAGTTGCTCAAAAACGTGGGGGCAAAAGCTAAAGGATCCAATTACACTAAGGACACCTGGCGAGCATGCATGATGTCATGTCTCAAACACAGGAGTGACAACACGTAGGGACACTATCCCTACAGAAGCTCTATCATGACTAAAACTACTGATCATGCAAATAATACAACTATAATAACTGATTTTAAAACTACATTTTTTTTTCATTGCAATTGAAATTTGAAATTTTTTTGCATATGAATAACTAAAAATAAACTAAACGTAATGCTCGAAGACCTTGCTTATGACCCACTAGAGTAATTACTAATAGACACATTGACTCTCCCCTATGAAGTGAAGCATCATCATTGATGTGACATCCCACTTTCTTAGCAGATATTTCGCATAATAAATAAACATATAGGAGTGATTTATTAGGACTGAAAATTTTTAAATCACTATTCTATTTTCAATAATGACAGTTAAGGTAACAGTTTCGTGTTCTTGCGAAATTCCGCGAGCTCCAGAATCAATTATCTTTCGTCGCCGGAATTTAATTATGTATCAAGTGTGGAACTAGGTTTCCCTGGTTGTTCCAATTGTTTAATACAATATGTTTTGATGATGACAAATACAATATGCTCTAATTGTCCATGCTTAGTATTTATGCTTATGTTTGTAGAACTAGGTTTTCCTAGTTGCTCTATTTAATTCAATATATCTTGATGATGACAAATAGAACATAACAAACACATAATGACAATTAGAATGCAAAAGGACGTTATATGCTAAATAGAATACATTTGATCTTGTATAATTGAACTTGATGGTATCATATAGCTTACACATCATACAATTATATATGAAAAACATCCTTTTGAAAACACATCCAATAATGAATTATATGTGCATTGAAGGATTAACTTTGGATATGTGTATATGCATGAATATCAAGTGCTACAGTGTTAGAATGCATGCATGTTAGACAAAGATTATTATTTGATTAATATAATGATTTGATCCTTGCCTAATTGTATATGCATGATGCATTGATTGATCTAAAGATGCATATTAAGATATTGGAACACAATCTTACTCAACTATCGAAAAAGAGATTTTATCAATTGTTTTATGTGTTATGAAATTTCAAGACAATTTGTTCAACACACACTTTTTGATGAAAACCAATTGTAAAGCGGCCCCTTCTGTTTTACAGAAAGATGTTAAAAATTTATTTCATAACATATTTTTACTCAATGGCAATCTTTACTATCTTATTTTGATTTTGATATAGTACATAATAAAGGACATACAAATCTATTACCAGATTTTCTTACAAGAGAATTCTTACAGGACTAAAGAAATAAGTGAAAACATTCTCACCAAAGATCAATATGGACCCCCACTAGGTTCTACCAAAAATTCAACAGAAGTACTAGCTACAATGGCTAAATCAATATCAAGTAAAAACATTATTGGGTCATCCATCCAAAGTTCAATAAGACCTTTTGGTCTAAGCTTACTACCACAAGTGAGGCCTGTAACATTCCAATTTTTCTTCTTAGAAAGATTTCGCAAAGTTTATAAATTTGCCCGATTAAAAGTATAATGGAACCGAGTATCTGGATAGGGAAAAGTTTGGTTAAGAGTTATTTCCCTCAAACATCAGGTGAAATGATGGACTTACGATCTCACGGAACCCTGCGAGGTCCGTGCAAATTTTTGGACAACAAGGGAATTCCGTCGGGTGCCAAAGGGATCTGTAAAATATAGACTCACGAAAATAAATGTTCAGATACCTTGCTTTGGCATGCCATCTTGACCAGGAAAATGCGTAGATCACGGATATGGGTTCGGAATATTTTTCGGATATCCGTACACAGGAAAACGGTTACCCAAACGCGATCAAACGTGATCAAAAGTTGAACCAGGGCCCTGATATTTCCCTAAGGTTAGATATTTATAATAAAATAATAATATAATTATAATATATAATTAAATAATAATTTGATAACTAATAAAAAGCTGAGGGGGGCCATGGCTATAAATAGGGCCCCCATCAGAAGAAAAATTTACTTTACCTTCCCTTAGTTTTTAAATTTCTAGTCTCGTTCATGCACATAGAGGAAGCACTGCCGGACTCCCAAAAAATTCGAGGAGCACACCACTGTGACGAGGATTTTCTCTACATCAACCCTCCAAACTCCAAATCTGCATAGGAAGTGGGTAACCCTAAGCCCACTATCTATGTGGTTTTCTTTATGATTTTCTACGTGTTTTTATATGTGCTTGATTGTGGAAACTTTAAGTAGAAATTAGGTAGATCATGCTGTGAAAACTGTTGAGTATTTTTATCGAAAGAAAAGCATAGCTGTATTGATTGGAACCCTGGGAATAGTGTTTTGGAAATTTATAGCGAAGCCTCTGGAGAAATGTGAAAACTCACGCCTCGGTGAGATTTTTAACTCTTTCATTCGATTGAATTCCCGATTCATCAGAATCAAAGAATTTTGAGGTTTCATTCGATTGAATTCTCAATTCATCCGAATGAAAGAATTTTGAGGTTTCAATCGATTGAATTCCCCTTTCAATCGAATGAAAGAATGCTCAGGATTCATTCGAATGAAACCCTAGTCATTTGAATGCTTCCTGAAGAACTTGGGTTTTAAACTGTTCTATGGGATCCAACAAATATGGATATGTATGTTATTGTATATGGAAGCATGCATCATGAGGAATCGGCCATCCTATGACTTAGGACAACCGTAGATAACTAGAAATCATCACCTAACGTCTAAGAAGATCATAAGTGAATCATAGGGAACAAAGATGAGTTAGGAAGGTTCCAATCACAGAGGGTTCGGAAGACCTCAGCTAAATTACGTAGTTATATGACTAGGATGATCCTGTTTCTCTTGGCACGTCCCACGGACACGCCCCTTACCAATTCAGCAAGATGGATTGGTTAAAGACAATGCAGACAAAGGTCTAATTACGATACCACAGGCATAGGCCTGAATGACGGGCACAGGCCCTACTATGCAAGCATAGGCTTGAATGACGAGCATAGGCCTTAATGAAAGATAGGCATAAACCTGGTTGATGGATCCATTCAACAAAAAAAAGAAAAGCGAGGTCAAGTCATAGGGCTGACCACGGTCGTGTCAAAGGGCCGACTGACGTGTCCACGCCTGATCGAGTCAAAGGGTCGATCCTTCGCCATCCCGTAAGGTAGATGGTAATACCTATCGTTGTTCGATGTCTTCCTCCTATGAGCTTTATGTGGCTAGCTACCACACTGGTAAAGAGCACTACCGGGTCGTCAACGATAGGGAACGCAAGGAGGGCATAGCCGAGGCCAAGGTTACGCGGGTGGAAGGACTAAGAAGGACGCAGCCATAGGGCACGTAAGAGAACCCCAGATCCCCACATGCGTGAGATATATGTATGAATGAATGGATGTATGGATGTATGTGATTATGTATGTAAATAACTATGCATTATTTATCGTCAAGGGAATGCCCCAAGACGACTATTATGTCAGCCAGAAGTAACATGAGCAGGCGATTCTATATTGTTGTACTCCAACGAACTAAGTTAATAAGCCTGAGGCCTAGGTAATGACAAGATTAAAAATCCTAGTTACCTAGTAACTTAGATAAAGCTGCTCAGGACTAGAATGCATGAGATTTAGAGATCCCTGAGCGGCTTGGAGAATAATCGAGGAAAAATGC
Organism: Nissolia schottii; assembly: GCA_003254905.1. Classification (NCBI taxonomy): domain Eukaryota; kingdom Viridiplantae; phylum Streptophyta; class Magnoliopsida; order Fabales; family Fabaceae; genus Nissolia; species Nissolia schottii. The sequence continues at coordinate 55,594 of QANU01058837.1, read as the reverse complement.
GAGGCCATGTTAACGTCTTACTCACTAAGAACCTATCGTTCTCACCCCCACTCGTTTATGACTCTAGGGACTTATGAAGAATCCTACTACGCGGACGAGCCTCACGAGGACAGGTGAATGACCAACTTGAGCAGGAGTTGTGTCCAGGGCTAATTTGAAAGGTGTCCAGATAGCCCAGATAGTTTGAAGGACCTGTAGTATGAAACACCCCTAGCTAACTGTTTACTCGTACGTAGTAAACAAAGCTCACTAGGTGGTTTTCTACTTTGGTTGGGTTACTTTTAGCCCCTACTTTAACTTTGCAAATATATTTCTTACTTGAAAATATGGACCGATTTGGAAATTATTCTATTACTGTATCAGTTTGCAAATTAGGAGCCGTGTGTGATCAAGGAAACATACATATACAAATGTTAACATATCTGGCAGTTAAGATGGTGATAAGCTGGAGGAGTATAAATATACATATAAACACAATCAAGGTCCAACATGTAATTGCACATTGCTTATTAATAATTAATTACACAAACAATTAATAAGAGTCATACATCATAGTACAAAATATCTATCCNGGAAGCACTGCCGGACTCCCAAAAAATTCGAGGAGCACACCACTGTGACGAGGATTTTCTCTACATCAACCCTCCAAACTCCAAATCTGCATAGGAAGTGGGTAACCCTAAGCCCACTATCTATGTGGTTTTCTTTATGATTTTCTACGTGTTTTTATATGTGCTTGATTGTGGAAACTTTAAGTAGAAATTAGGTAGATCATGCTGTGAAAACTGTTGAGTATTTTTATCGAAAGAAAAGCATAGCTGTATTGATTGGAACCCTGGGAATAGTGTTTTGGAAATTTATAGCGAAGCCTCTGGAGAAATGTGAAAACTCACGCCTCGGTGAGATTTTTAACTCTTTCATTCGATTGAATTCCCGATTCATCAGAATGAAAGAATTTTGAGGTTTCATTCGATTGAATTCTCAATTCATCCGAATGAAAGAATTTTGAGGTTTCAATCGATTGAATTCCCCTTTCAATCGAATGAAAGAATGCTCAGGATTCATTCGAATGAAACCCTAGTCATTTGAATGCTTCCTGAAGAACTTGGGTTTTAAACTGTTCTATGGGATCCAACAAATATGGATATGTATGTTATTGTATATGGAAGCATGCATCATGAGGAATCGGATATCCTATGACTTAGGACGACCGTAGATAACTAGAAATCATCACCTAAAGTCTAAGAAGATCATAAGTGAATCATAGGGAACAAAGATGAGTTAGGAAGGTTCCAACCACAGAGGGTTCGGAAGACCTCAGCTAAATTACGTAGTTATATGACTAGGATGATCCTGTTTCTCTTGGCACGTCCCACGGACACGCCCCTTACCAATTCAACAAGATGGATTGGTTAAAGACAATGCAGACAAAGGTATGATTACGATACCACAGGCATAGGCCTGAATGACAGGCACAGGCCCTACTATGCAAGCATAGGCTTGAATGACGGGCATAGGCCTTAATGAAAGATAGGCATAAACCTAGTTGATGGATCCATTCAACAAAAAAAAGAAAAGCGAGGTCAAGTCATAGGGCTGACCACGGTCGTGTCAAAGGGCCGACTGACGTGTCCACGCCTGNTGGGGATCTCTTACGCATACCGGCTTACCCGGGTTAGCGTCCTTCTTAGTCCTTCGCACCTTTGTAGCCGTGGCCTCGGACTACAACCTCTATTTGCCACTATTGTATCGACCCGGCGGCGCTCTTTACTGGTGTGGTAGCTAACCACGTAAGGCTCATAGGAGGTAAACATCGATTACAATTAGTGCAACCATCCCCTCTGGAATGGCGAGGGATCAGACCTATGAATGATCAGGCGTGGAAGCGCTTTGACCGGCCCTATGGCGCGATCCGTTTCTCCTTTCTCTTTTAGTGGGGCCCCTTAGTCTCATTTCATTCATGCAGGCCTATGCCTGTTTTTCATAGCTGGGCCTTTGCCCGTTTCTCATATCTGGGCCTATAACCGTTTCTTATCGTGGTCAGGTCTCTCTTCCTGCGTTGCTTATGACCAATCCATCTTGCTGAATTGACGAGGGGCGTGTCTGTAAGACTTTGCCAAGAGAATAGGGATTTCCTAGCCATATAACTACTGACTCTGGCTAAGGCCGTCCGAATCCATGGTGATTCGTCGCCTCTGCTTTACTTTTATTCCCTAGGGTTCAATATGATCTTCGTTAAGTTTTAGCGTGAACTTCTAGCTGTCTAAAGTCGTCCTAACTCCTACGACGACCCTACCTCATGATGCATGCTCAAACAGATAGATATGGCCTAACCTTACTCATTGGATCCCTTAGAAACCTTAAAATCCCAACTCTGCCAGGTTTCATTTAAATACTAGCTGGGGTATTCGAATGAAATCCCTCGGAGTCCTTTCATTTGATTGGAATAGGCTTTCATTCGACTACATTCCCTCGGCATTCTTTCATTCGAATACGAGGGGATTCATTCGATTTAATTCCTAAAAATTCGCCTCATTCGATTGCTAAGGAACTCATTCGAAGGAAAGCTCATTTTGGGCTTTCATTCGACTGAATTCCTTCAGTATTCGAATGCTGGCTGGAAAAATTGCCTCCCGCGACTCCAGTTCGTAAATTATCACTGTTTCTAGGGTTCCAAGTAGTACCGTTATGCATCTCATTTATCAAAATTACCAAAAACCCCTTTTGACCCTGATTTCCCCAAAAATACTACTTAACATTTTTACAGTCATATATTTTAGATAACACCTAAACAGTCAAATAATTAACCACATAGACAGTGGGCTAAGAGTTACCCACATCAAACGACGATTCTGCTTCAGTAGCTTTGTTGTGCCGATTTTTCTCTTCACCATGGCATGCTCCACGAATTTTTTTGAAGTCCGGTAGCGCTTCTGCGATGTGCACGAACGTGACTGAAATTTGTAGAAGCTGAAAGAGAAACGTAATATTTTCCTTCTGAAGGAATGGCTATTTATAGCTATGCTATTTTCTATTTTCTTTTTCCTTTTCTATTTTTCTTTTCTCTGTTTTCTATTCTTAATAATAATAATATTATTATTATATTATTATTATTATTATAATATTATATTTAGTAAATATCTTGGATTAAGGTTTCCTAGGGTTTCTGGGTCAGTTCTACTCCCATTTGATCACGTTTTATCCGAAGCCTCTTGTACCCGGTTGTCCAAAAATATACCAGACATACCGCTGCAATCTACTAGTTCTCCCGGTCATACTGGTATGTCAGGTTAAGGTATTTGTGAACTTTTCTTCGTGAGAGTATGTTTCACAGCTACCTTTGGATCTTGACGAGACTTCCGGTGTTGGCCAAAATTTAATCCAATACTCGCACCACCTCTGTGAGCTTACAAGACCTGTATTTGGACTGGTAGTCTGGATTAAACTCATTAATAATGAATTTCCAGTCTAAATAACCGTCTTGTAACCACTTTTAATTACGCGAATTTGTTCATTCCGCGAAATCTTTGCAAGGGGGAAATTTGGGATGTTACATAGTATACTTGTTAAACTGAAAAACTGTATATTATTGTAATAATTATATGACTGCATGCGAATGTATGTGATGGACCATCTGGATGTTTATTTACTGCTATCCATAATAGACTGATACTTATTACGCCTAAAGGCATTACCGTTTATATTTATTGTTCTTATCACACACGGCTCATATTTTTTGCCATACGCTATGAATTGAAAAGTGTAAAATCGGTCCATATTTTCCTGAAATTATTTTCAAAAGGTAATAAGGGACTAAAAGTATTCCCACCAAGTACCAAACAACCTAGTGACCATTGCGTATAGCTCGAGCGTATGCAGTTAGCTAGAGATGTTTCAAGGCCCTCTGTTCAAGAGCCCTTAAATCAAGAAAAAGACGATCTAATCCCAATTTCTATTATAGAAAAATAGTGGATGAAAAAGTCTCCCAGAGAAATCGCTCAACAACTTTTTCCTCCACCTTTACAATATCACTTAAACCATCCTCTCAAGACTAGAACTTTTTATGAGTTTATTTTGATAGACATTAAGTCAGTCAAGCTGACTCACAAGAAAGATCAAAATGGTAATTTTCTACATTCAAAGGTCAAAATATTAAAAGTATTATCTGTTCAAGACTGGAATCAAGAATTGTACAAAACAAAGTCTTTCTCTAGACAGTTTAATCCCCAACAATATTCTTATCAGGATTATATAGATGCCCGATATAATACATTCTATTATAAACCCTATCAGCATTCATGGTTCTTTTGGTTCAAAAAGGGAATGTCTCTGAAATTCCCAAAATGGTTCATTAAATGGTTCAATGATTTTGGTCCAACTACAAAAATTTTCCTGAAAGAAGCTTAAGACAGTTATTTGTATTTCAAAGAAAATACCACTTTTGTGGACGGATATAAATTGATATTGTTCGAAGCTAGTCAAGCAGTTTCATGGATTACGGCTAAGTTTATAGAACAGGCAGACTTGCACTTCCTAGTTCGATCAATAAGGGTCAAATGGTGGAACAAATTTTAATTTAGAAATGATCAAAAAAGAAAAAAAATCTGAGATTGGATCAAAGCCAATGGTCAAGGAAAATTCAGAGAACCGCCAGCTCAAAAGGAATCTGTCTTTCTAGCTGAAAAAGCTAAAATACTAGTCGCCCTTGCAGCTGCCACCTCAGAAGATGATTTCCAAGAAAAGTTAAATCAACTGCACTCATTATCGCACCTAGCACAAGAAGATGAGGCTCCGACTCATCAAATTATCTTTAAGATAATGAAGACAATTGCTTTGGAATCCTGGAATAGTAATGACAGTGTTAGCAAGAAAAAGGACCAATCAAAATTGTCGGCAGCCAAAAAAGTTTACTGTTTAAGAGCATGTAATCAAATTTATTGTACTTTTGCTGTTCAATATTCGACAAGGCACAATAATGTAACCTTTAGGTCAAATCATGTAATAATGTTGTCTACCTTGTAAGCTCTATAAATTCAGACTTCCAAATGTTTGGAAGGCAGAACGAAAAATAGACAAAACCCTTGTTTACTCATGAATTCAGAAATATAAATAAGATCTCCCATTCAAAATTTTGTAAGTTCTTTTGAATGTATTTTATTTTGTTACAACTTTATTTTAACATATACTTTCATATCTGCTCTTTGATCAACTTATTTATAATTTTCTGTAGACTATATTGCTACTATAGTAAAATCTGTCAACTAGTTGAATATGATTTCTTCAATGATTATGATTTACCCTGGATTCTTGGTCATGACAATTAATTCACAATTAATCAATACCATCTACCCTCCATCACCACCTACCTTCCATTTCTGGTATCAGAGCCAATAAGGTTTTGAATACTTAACATTTGTTCTGGTCATTACTTTTATTCTATTCTTCTTCTTTAAACCTTCTAGTTATTCAAAGTTCCTAAAATTTATTCTCATTTTTTCGGGGAGTGTAGCACTGAGAGGTGTTTATATGTTGGTCAGCCCTTAGCCTTAGTGTTCCCGGCAAAGAAAAGTAAGTTCGTTGGTAAGCTAGGTAAGAGAAGAGGTGGTCCCATAGCAAAACCCAGAGATATAAGACTTTTAAGAAATTTGAGTAACCTAAACTTAGGAAGAAAGAATAAGATAATAGTAAGAGACCCGAATAAAGGTTCAAGTTCAACTTCAAAAAGTTCTATAACAAATAAACAACAAGAGTTAAAAATAGCGGAAATCGAAGATTCTTTTCAAAATTAGTCAATCCCTAAAGTTTAAACCTAGTGAAATTTATAAGAAACGTTCCATATGGTCAACAATCCATGAAGAAATTCATATGATAGAACATAGTTATCTAGGAACAGAAAGCAATAAGATTATTAATTTATTAAGTCAAGAAGATTTAGATCAACACATTAAGAAGGATTACAATTTTATACATTTAAGATTAATTCAAGTAGCCACAAAACCTAATTATAGAATAGGGGTCAATATGCCTATAGATCAAGAGATATAAGGCTAAAAAGATTTCGAGATTCAGTTATAGCAATAATGGAAAGCAATATTCACGATGGTCCTACATTCTTTAATTGTTATCCTAACTTTCAATGAATTTAGGTAATGATGATTCAAATATTAGTATAATATACTCTATATAAAATAATAATTTAACACATTGATATATTAGTAATGTTCTAAATCATAACAATTAATATTGTCTGTTTGAGATTTTTTAATTAAAAGACATATAAAAATCTAAGATAAATAGTTTAACTTTTTTCAGAGAACCCTTTATGGCAATAATAAGATTTTTTTTTTCTTGAGATTTTTCTTTTCTAATAAATAATTCAAATAGTTGAGATAATTTGAATTATAACAAAGTACAAATATAAATAATTAATAATTAAGAACATTTTTGGGTATATTTTGAATTTATTATACATGGAGATTGAGTATAGATTGATAAGTTTGGTTCTTTTTATAGTAATTTATAATTTGTCATTTATTTTGTGAAAAATAAAAATAAAAATAGCGATAAATAAAAAGTTAAAAAAAAAGAATGAAGAGTTTTGATGGATAAAATGATTAATACTTAATTAAGTTAATTTTAAATAAAGTTATGAAATGAGAATAATTTAGAGAATTACATTTATAAATTGTTTGGTGGAAGTATAGATAGAGATTGGAGACTGCCAAAATTCCACCCTATATGTTTTTTTTCCTTTTTTTTTTCAGTAATTCAAAAGTCACATTAAATAAAATTTGAACATAGTAACTTGTGAATATTATCCAAATTCTTCCCCACTACTCAATCCTACAACTAGGACGGTCAAAACAGGCAGGTTCGTCTCGTTTAGGTTCGATTGTTTTATGGTTTGTCCGTGAGTCTAAACAGGTCACCTGCTAACCTGTTTATTTTATTAAATAAATTAAAAAATTAAAAAAATTCAAAAAAATTATTTAAAAAATTAAAAAAAATTCACGGACTCACGGGCCGGTCCGCGGGCCAAATGGATCCGGCTTAAATTGGTTGGTCTAATTTTTTAAAATTTTTACAAGCTTATTTTTTTACATGTAAAGTCCGTTCATTTAACCGGATAAATGGATCCAACCCATTTTGGGTCTGCCAATGTGAATCCTATCATTTCCAACTACCCATCCCTGCCGCCTCTCTCCGCTCGCTCGTCTCTCTCACTCTGCTCTCTCTCCGTCACAGCAGCTCCTGGTCTGCAAGCGATCTCACCTCCACGGCGAACGACGACGGAAGCTCTCCGAGCGACGGCAACGCGACCAGCAGCTCCCCTCCTCTCCTCGGATCTGCGAACGACGACAGCAGATTCCCTCATCTGCGTGAACCGGCGGCAGCGTCAGCGACAACTTAGGTTATTTATTCTGGGGTTCCAACTTGAATTCAAGTTGTTGTTGATTATTGTTAATTCTCAACTTGAATGATGTTGTTGTTGTTGTTGATGATGATTATTGTGTTGTTGATTAATGTTTTGGGTTGTTGAATTCGGTTTGTTGCTGTTGATTAACTTAGGTAATGTTCTATAATTGTTTTTCCAGTCTTTATTTTTTGAATTGTTTTGAATTTTTATGCGGGGAACGGGGCTCGGGTGAAATCCCTAAATAGGCTTGAAAATAGAGGTGTGGGGGCTGCCGCTTGGCCAACCGGGTCAATTATCCACCATCACCATTGCCCCTATACTCCCTACCATGCTCCCACCTTCTTTCTTGCCGCAGCGGGACACAATGATGATGTTCTGCTCTTTTTTTTTTCTTTTCTTTTCTTTGCATACTTCATCTTATCGGTCTATAAATAGACTCTTGGTGTTCAATGTATCATGCATATCTGACACTCTTAATAGTAAGATTTTCAATTTGCTCTCTTCTTTTTCTTCTTTTCTTGTTGCTTTCTTCTCCTTATTAATATTTACAACCGTCATTCACCCAACTTGCGTAAACACGTTCGTGTGACCTGAGATCCTTTTCAGTGGCCTGCTTCTTTTTTCCTTTGCTCGCGCATCTGCATCGCATGAATCACACATTCATTCTGTTGACAATTCCGGCGATTCAGGTCGATTTCCGATTCACTCTTGTTCTTCTCTAGCTGGGACAATGACCGATTCTAATATCTGTGGCTAGTTGTAATTGCAAAATAGGGGCAACGGATATGGTTGTTCCGAGTTGAGGTTGTCCGGCTATCTTTGTTCAACTTCTACTCAGTGTAGCATTTGATTGATATTTTCCACATTGTGAGTGGCATGTCCATGGCATTATTTGATACTCAGTGTTTATCTTCCAAGATCAATTCCTGACTTTTTGAAGCCTCCCTGCCTGCAAATTTGCCATGTATACTCACTATTCATATTAAAGATTTTGTTCAAAATCAAGTAGTTTGTTACCTTGTCGCTCGTTGTCACAATTGAAGATATGAGTTGTTTTCCTTTTATGTATGTTAGAGTGGAATGTTTTATATAAGGGTGGAGTGGAAAGTGCTCTCTATTTTTTTGCATGTTGAAAAAGGATAGCTGGGATGGAGAGGGTTAAAGAGAGAATAGCAACTAGATAATTTTTTTTTTTTGAAATACATCCTTGCCAAATAAGGGGTGGCCCAAGTGCATGAGGCTTCCACTGTATTATGTGTATATAGACATATAAGTTTACTCAGACATTTAGACATTCAGACTGCATAAGAATGCATTTTCACTTGCATACTTGTAGGAATGTGAGTGCATAGAATATCAATATGTGAACAGACATTGTTGTGCAAGTCAAGGAAATTGATGAAAAAAATGAAAATGTAACATTTTTATTTGAATGTCAAAACCACCAGAGAGTGGTCAGTTTTGTATGCAAACAAGATATGAATTCTGCATAGTGTTTCTGTTGACATAAAGTCTTTAAACACCAACACAATACAATTGCACTCTAACTTGTCTCTTTGCCATTCTCTTCTCTGCTTTTTACAGAATCTGGTGTCAGTAGGAGCAGCAATGTGCTGAGCCATCTAGGTATGTTCCCATGTTCTTTTGATCACACGATGGAGTGTTAATAATGACTAATGGATCTTTTTTTTTTTTTATAGTTTTTTTTTAAAACTAAAATTTTCATTTTGTGCCTTAAATTTAGTTTTAGGATTCACCCTTGAAGCTGGGTTGATTGCTAAAATGGAGAAGGAAAAGAACTCAAAGAAGATGAAAGATACTGCTAGTGTTGTTGATAATGGAGATGACAGTTGTTGGTGGTGGTTGATTCACAAGGGAACATCAGCTACATTCCTTACTGTTGGGTTGTTTGCATTGTTGGTTCGTGTGGCAGTGTCACTCCACCCTTACTCAGGTGCTGCCAACCCTCCAAAGTTTGGGGACTACGAGGCACAAAGGCATTGGATGGAGATCACTGTTAACCTCCCAATCCAAGAATGGTACAGAAACAGCACCAACAATGATTTGAGCTATTGGGGGCTTGACTACCCACCTCTTACTGCATACCAGAGTTTCATTCATGGCCTTTTTCTTAGATTCTTCCACCCTGACTCCGTTTCTCTTTTTGCTTCTAGAGGTCATGAGTCCTACCTTGGGTGAGCATTTAACCTATTTTCTTTCATAGTGCAATAGATCCATTAAAATGGTATTTGACCCTTGGAATTTGGAAGTGTGCTTTAATTTTCAGTTTTGTCCCTGATTTAAATTTTGTGCATAATTTGTAGTTTGAATAATTCTGGGACTAAATCATAAAGTAATTTGAATCAGTGACTGAATTACGTATGAGGTATATTTTTGGAGACCAAAATGTTCATTTAATATCCTATCAATTGGTACTATTTTAATACTTTCTATTTGCTTCTTATTTGTGAGTATGCTTAACACTTTATTTATTTTTAAATGTGACTTCTACAGAAAACTACTGATGAGGTGGACAGTGTTATCATCCGATGCCCTGATATTCTTTCCTGCTGTCCTATACTTTGTTATTGTTTATTATAATCAACCTTCGAGGAGCTGTAAAAGTGACTTAGCATGGCACACTGCAGTGCTTTTGCTAAACCCATGTTTGATTTTAATTGATCACGGTCACTTTCAGGTTTCAGTAGAAATTCTCATGTTGTTTAATGCCTTTGGATCTTTATGTATTTTTCAATCATGGGTTGATAGTGCCTTAATTTTGAATGTTGCATTTGTTGTATTTCAGTACAACTGCATCAGCTTGGGCTTTACTGTTGGAGCTGTTGCTGCTATCCTATCTGGGAAAGATCTTGTTGCTTGTGTTCTTTATTGTCTAGCTCTAAATCATAAACAGGTTAATCTCCTTCATCATTGCACAGGTCTATTGGTCATTAGTTTTATTACTTATTCTACATATTTTATACTCTGCATAGTCAATGGTCATATATGATTGTTCAACCTTGCCTACGAGGTGTAATGTTAATTCAAAATTTGGATATTCATTTTCTACTTAAAGGCATTTTCATATGTTTTTCTGCTGTGCTTCATTTATTTACTTACTGTCTTTGTGGTATTAGCAGTAAAGTAGGGATATCAATTGGTTGGATGCTGTAGACTATTTTTTTGGGTCTATTTTTGTATTAAACTGCTAGTTATGTGCACTTGCCACTTGGTGAATTAATTGTATCTTGATATACTTATTAGGCTATACTCTTGCTTGAATCAAATAAAATCTGTTAGCATTTTATGAGGCCAATATTAATGACTGATGTCTTATATGCATTACAATGAGTAAATGACATTGAATTCTGTTATTTGTTTAATTGAATCTGGTATTTAATTGGCATAAACGTACATTATCCTGGAAAATAATGAACAGAAGTAATGTATTAGGAAGCCATGTCAGTTGACATGCTAAGGACATTATGAACTGTATCTGTGTTGCACGCCCCTTATTTTCCCCTTACCTTTCGTTATTGGACTTCATAATTGTTGCTATGTATTCTTTTACAGATGAGTGCATATTATGCCCCAGCCTTTTTCAGCTATCTCCTGGGTAAATGCTTGAGGTGTAAACATCCACTCCTTGAGGTGTCAAAACTGGGGTTTTTTGTTTTAGGAACTTTCGCAACTGTGTGGTTGCCTTATCTGTATTCAACACATTCCATTCTGGAGGTAACTGTTATCATTGGCCACTATAAAGTGAATATTTCTACTTTACTTTTTATTTTCTGTATGTTCTTACATCGAATTGGAAACCAATAATATTACTTTACACTTTTAGGGCATGCATGGAGTAGGTTTATGTTATTTCTTGAAGTCCTCTAGTATAGTCCCAAAATATTATTAGGTGAATCTTTACAAAGGAGAGATTTCTGAAATTTCTAGATTATTAATTGAGTTGCACTAATCCAACATCTCAGCACTCTACATTTCCTTAGTATCAAATAATTTAAAAGTTTTGAGCCTCCTGAATATTCATCTACTTCTAAATCTCTTATGGTGCCACGTTATTTGTTAGAAGAATCTCTTGATACAACAAATATTCTCAGTTCTGGTGATTATGGCTTGTGCATTAATATGGTTATGATGGCTTGACAAGGTTGAATTAGAAGCTCATGTTGTGGTTAGTTTAGCTGCTTTGGCTTATTTTGAGATCTTACCCTTGGTCTAACTTGGGGTGTTTCTGAGTGGAAATCCTGTGTCCAGTGCTTCTTTTTGGACCTAGGTTTTCAAAAGATTTCTTAGTGAGTAGATAATTTGAAAGGGGCATAAGCATGAACTCTTGTCCAGGCTTGTTTGGTGATTGTTCCAACATATTACTGAAGATCCCTCTGTTGATTTGAATGGAATTAAGCTTGATTGTTTCTGTTGTTTAAACTCTCTGTATGGGGGTGGCAGAGAAGATTTTAGAGATTTCTTATGGATTTTGCTATGCATTAAATGTTCTAAGATGCATTGTTTAGTTATTTGCAAGACCACCTGTTTTCTAAAACATGAAGCGGATGGGTTGGGGAATTTGGCATTGAAAACAGTTCCCTTGTGGTTAAATTATTGTTTCCTTTCCGCATAGAGTGCTATGGAGCTAATACGGTTTTCATCAGAGTGGGTGGGATGCCAAGACGGAGGTCATTGCTTGATATGCAGAAATCCATGGGTGTTCTTTTTATCTAGTATATCTGTTTTTTTTTTTTTTTTCTAATCCTTTCTTTTCTCTTGTGGCAAGTGGCTGTAGTATCCAGTTTTTTGAGGATTTGAGGATTACGGAGACTTCATTTTTTACACTTTTCCTTCTTTCTTATTGACTTTCAACTCAACCTAAATACTCTAGGTTGCTCTTTTTCCAAGGATCTCAGGTTGAATTTCTACTTTTTGGCCTCCTTTATGATTGAAAAGCTTTTAGCTTGGGCTCTGTGCTTCACATTATAGGCTCTTTCTGACTTAATAGTTACTTGATGTGTATATAGGAATTTTACTCTTCCAGATTATTAACAGGCAAATCATTTTTCCATTTCCAAATTTAGAGCCCATTCACTTACAATTCTACCCTACTACTTTTTGGAAGGTGTCTAACAGCTCAAGCTTTTAGAAGAGTCGTCTTTAACATGATATTATAGTCTCTAGGACTAATTTTAGTTTGGAGTTTAATCTATGCCACCCCCACTCTTCATAATTGAATTAACTTTTAGATCAAGTTGAAATGGGTCTGTGAATTGTCAACTCCTCTTGGATCCTACATGGGGGGCTTGCCAGAGACATTAAGAGCAGCCATTCCTTTGGACAGTTAGTTGTTGATGGATATTAGGGATATCTATGGTGCTAAGGTCATATAAGGTTATATCTCCATTGTTATGTAAGCTAGTATCGGAATATGGAAGCTGCTAATCATCCTCTTTTGCATTGTGAGTTCGCTAGACAGTTGTCAATGCTTTGGTCATCTTGCATTGGACTTATGCTCCCACTTTAGATTTTCTTCTCTACTTATAGCATGGTTTCGGAAAAGAGAGGTTAATGCAGTGTTGTCAAATGTCGGCTATAGTGCCGCTATAGTAGAATAGCGTAGTGGATTTGGAGTTGACAGTGTTAGTGGTGCTATAGTGGAAATAACAGTGCTATAGAGGAAAAAATAGCGGATTTTTGCCAAAACACTATATCTGCTATTCTGTTATTGATAAAACTGGGTGAAAGTGTTGTTGGCTTCAACAAATTATTAGTAAATGATTCTCAAAACCAGGCTTGCTTACTAATTTGCTTTCTGTTTCCTTTTTCTTTAGAACTTTGTGTTGATTAAGTTTTGGTTAAATTCAATGTATGCTATATTTTAGGGAATATCAAGATGGAAAATCAGTCTTAGTCAAGTTTGATATTCACAAATAATTATTGTTTGCAAATTGCGACTAAATTTAGGAATCCAGAGCCTTAAATGAGGCACCAGAAGTCTGTTGCTGAGATTGAAATAATATGTCCGAGTCTGGCTGAGGGATTTAGATGTAGATGATTGAGAAATCTAAGTAATAGAGATGTGTTCATTTTTGCAAAAACTACTTTCTGGTCTTTGTAAGGACCCTGGGTGTGGCACTTGTAACAGGTCCTCTCGCGTCTTGCTCCTTTTGAAAGAGGAATATTTGAGGATTATGTGGCCAACTTTTGGTGTGCCTCTTCTATTGTCATCAAGTGGAAGAGATTATTCACAACACAGTCACTAAAACTTCTCAGTTTCATTGCAACAATTATAACTTGTCTTCCTTCAATGGTTCAACAAATAAAGTCTCCGAGTAATCGAGGCTTCCTTTATGGGCTGATGAATAGTTCTTTCGCATTCTACTTGTTTTCTTTTCAAGGTTGGTAGTCTTTCTTTTCGTTCACAAATTCACAATGTAGAATTGTTATAATTTTGTTGAAGATTATCTCATGAGAAAATATCTGTGCTGCTATTGTGGTCTTAACAGTGCATGAGAAGTCCATTTTGCTGCCACTTCTTCCAGCGAGCCTGCTGGCTACGGAAGAGCCTTTCGTTTTTAGGTGGTTCATGCAATTTGCCATGCTCTCCATGTTCCCTCTCATATGTCGTGACGCCTTGGTTGTTCCATACTTGGCTTTACTTGCTCTCTTCATCCTGATATTCAATGCACCTGGTCAACACAGAGTTCAAGAGAGTAACTACTTTTATTATTATTTGGGCGCTACAACCACACGCCTAATTTTAATTTGCTGTTTTATTCTCCACGTAGTTTACTTGACCTTGTATCCTCCTGAGAAGTATCCTTTCCTTTTTGAAGCAGTCATTATGAATCTGTGCTTCTCTCAGTTCGTGCTTGTAACTCTCGGGTGCAATATAAAGCAGTGGGTGTTGAATAAACCTGCCAAATTAGAAGTAGGAAAGAAGTTAATTTGATATCGACCTTACCCGTTTCATGTTAAGATTGGTTGCTATTGTTAGATAGTTGGATGACGAGGTGGCGCGCATTGACTTCTGTAATGATTTTATAACTTACTGCACTCTGGTTTGATTGTTGGTGATTTTTCTCCTATCCATTGTGGGGTAAATATTCCATGGTAATTAATTTATCTATTTTTTTTAATAATTTTTATAATTAAATTCATCAATTTTTGTTATTATTTCATGATCTAATATGACATATTAATGGATTATATGATCTAATAAATTAATATTTTTTAATACAATATTTATAGAAAGAGGTTCATTGTAAGATAAACCGGTTCGCAAATATCTAAATCTAAGTTAGGCTCTTTTAATGATTTGATTAATGAAAAGTTTATTACAATCATATAAAACATCGCATAATAACAAAAATCAATGAATTTAGTTGTAAACATTATTAGAAATGAATAAATTAAATACAATGGGATATTTATTCAATAGGGTAGATAAGAAACTAGCTTGATTCTTTTATTCCAATGTCTCTCTTTATTCAGATCTTAAACTGCATTTGGTTGCTGAGACAAGATAGAAACACAGAAACAGAAAGAACAAGTATAAAAATTTGCGTCTTACGATAGAAAATTAATGTATCTTTTGTACTTTTGTTAAGACACATGCACCAAGACACAAATTTTCAAATTAAGATAATGTATATTTTTAATTTTTTTATTAAATTAGTGCTATAAGGATATTTTAAGTTATTTGAAATGTATTTTTTTATTTTGTTTCTATTAAACCAAATAAGATATAGATATAAATAATTGTGCTTGTATATTATCAACAAACATAATATAAGACTGACTTGTCATCTTAGTTTTATGTCTCTCTCTTCATATGTCTATTCTTATCTTGGGTCAACAATCACATGCAACTTTATTGATGCTATACACACTATTTTTAAGTATTCTTTAGTTACAATTATTATACCTTTACAAGAGCTGCTTGTTACTATTCCTGTCCCATTTATCTATTCCTGCCCCATTTATCTGCAACTAACCACAGAAGGTTGTGGGATTTTCCAGGGTTTATTAGAGAAATAACTGTAGAACTCATCTAAGCCCAATCGTGTATAGATACTTTTTCTGCGGCTTTCTTTTATGGGTTTAATCGTTAACTCAACCTGGGCCAAAACTGTAAAGCAAAGTTCTTTTTTAAAAGGGTACATTTATGTGTGGAATTTTGAAAGCAGAATTTATTAGTATGTGGCCTTGTAAATTTATGTATAAGATTATGGTGTTGAATAGTAAATTTGCCATTTTGAGCTAGTGAATTCAACTAAAATAATGATAAAAAGGATAATAGACAGAGAATTCGTCACTCTATAATGGTGAATTTAACTAAAGCCAATAATAAAAATGGTAATGGACAGTGAATTTGCCACTTAATATTGGCAAAATAAACTAATAATATTAAAAACTGACAATGCACAGTAATTTTCCATAACTATTATTTAAAAATAAAAAAATAGAATTTGCCAAAACATATCCACGGTTCCTGACCACAATTCAGTTAAAATGGTCAAATTCTTATACTATGCGCAATAAATTCTTTCCTAAAACCATCGATAAAGAGTAAAGCTCAATATAAATACATATTAAACGGTAATTTAATTTAATGTTTGTTTACACATTAGAATATATATTTCAATTAAAATTACAAAATGATGTTTGATTAAACTAAGTTTTAAAGTCAAACTTGTTTAGATGTGAATAAAGGCTTAAAGTTGTTTGTATTCTAAGTTTTCAAAGAGAAGTTTCTAGCTTGATCATTATTAATAAATAGGGCATTGCTCCGGTATTTTGGTCATAATATGGGGTATTGATACCTTGACCTCAATTGTTATCTGTTAGGTGCATTGGAGGTTATTCTTATTTTAATTTTTAAAAAAAAATTAATTTTTTTTAATTTATTAGCCAACCATTTTATGACACGTGGACAGGGTATCAATACCTATAAAATTAGATGGGTACTAAAGGAGAAGCCTAATAAATATCCTCATTAAAGTATTAGAGATACTTCACCTCCCATGCCACTTTGTATATCCTTATTCATTTGTATTGAGTGCACGTGATCTCCAACTACAAATTGTCGTACGATCACATTACAAACTAGCCTTGTAGTGGTTTGATGTTATTTTGGAAAAACTAGTACAAGACTCTCAATTCTAAGTTTGGAGGAGCTAGTATAGAGATACTAGTTAACTTGAAGAAGCCAATATATAACTACTTTATTAGCTTGGCCATGTGAGTACAATACTAGTCTAAACTTGGAGAAGTTATGAAAATACTACTAAGTACTTCACTTAGAGAAGCCAGTATAATTTGAAGTTTTCAAAGAGAAGTTTCTTTCTCAATCCTTATTAGTAAATATCATCATTAAAGTATTAGAGATACTTCACCTCACATGCCACTTTTTATATCGATAACTCATTTGTGGTGTGTTCAATTGATCTTCAACTACAATCTGACGTGCAATCACATTGTAAACTAGCCTTGTAGTGGTTTGACGTTATTTTGGAAAAGTTAGTAAAAAACTCTAATTCCTTAGCTTGAAGGAGCTAGTATAGAACAACTAGTTAACTAGAAGAAACAAGTACATAACTACTATATTAGGTTGAAAAGGTTAGTACAATACAAGACTTTGCTTGGAGAAGTTAAAGACAACACTACTAAGAAATTTGTTGGGAGAAGCCAGTACATTTCTAAGTTTTCAAAGAGAAGTTTCTCTCTCAATCCTTATTAGTAAATATCCTCATTAGAGTATTAGAGATACTTCACCTGTGCCACTTTGTATATCCTTATTCATTTTTGTTTTGTGTAAGTGATCTCCAAATATAAACTAACGTATGATCACATTATAAACTAGCCTTGTAGTGGTTTAATGTTATTTTGGAGAAGCTAAAACAACACTCTCAATCGCGTTGGTGAATTGTGGACGAATAAATTTAATTTTGTTTTTAATTTGTTTAATTAAAATATAAGTGAATATTTATATATGTGTTATGTTAGCATATGGTGGACGGAGAATTTAGTACATGCGAAAATCATGGGTCCTCAGGTAAGTTACAAAAATTCAAAATATAATCTTGCAAAAAGGCCAGGACACTCTTTATCTTGCGCGCGAGGGGGGGATCCATTGATTTGGATTTTGAAAGGCCCAAACGGCTTGGCTTCATGCGCGCGAGCCCAACTCCTTTCTCAACTCTTTTTACCAATACAACAACTACTAAAGGTGTATATAAACACTTAAAAGGTTTGTGAGCTAACCAATGTGGGAATAGAGTTTAGAAGAGAATTTTCTTTTCTATACCAAGACACTAGCTTGCGCTTTGTTTATTGTTTAGCATAAATGAGTGATCCCAAGTTATGGACCAAGACACTAGCTTGCGCTTCATGTTATGGATCATGGAATGGCCTACCTGTCACACCTTTTGCTTTTCAACTTCAATCACGTTACTGCATGGTAACTTGTAGGTACAGCAACTCATCAAAATGGATTTGAAGTTGTTTTTTTTTTTAATTTTAATTATCATAGAGTTTAGCGTGAAACTAACACGTTTTGCTTCAATCGTTTCAATTGAATTCGAATGGTATGTGTTACGGACTGGGCCATAAAAGCCCATCCTAGCGACTCGGCCACCCAGGCCCATATCCGCGGACCCGTATTGCCTGTCCAGGGCTAGCCACACCGCGATTCCCATAACCACTCGGGATAAGCCAGTCTGCGATTCCCGTCCGCGTAACCGCTCGGGATAAGCCACCCTGAGATCCCCGGCCACGAATCTGCTCGGGATAAGCAATCCTGAGATCCCACTCATCTTATCTGTCCAGGGTTAGCCAACCCGGCACCACCGGGACAACCCATCATGCGCGTGGTCGAGATATTCTCCCACCACCGTGATACGCGGAACGACCTCAACCACCTCAGTTATATAACAGCCCACACCCCAGGTATGAAGATCATCCAATTATCATTCACTATACTCCTGGCACCCTTGCTTACTTGAGCGTTGGAGTGATTGCAGGTACCCACCGCAACGCGAGTCCAGAGATTGATCGTGCCAAAGCCTTCATTCCATCCTCGAGCTTCAGGATCCGTAGTGTACCGAGGTGCATACTTCAGAACAGTATGGATAAAAAAGAATTAATACCGGAGAATTTTACAATTATAATGAACTGACCGACCCAAACAAAATCAATTAAATTGCATATACTAATAATTTATACCCTAGAGAGAAAAGTAGTGCTAGTATGAATTTCATAGTAACTGCTATACAAATTTCTTCAACTAACGGTCTTTTATAAAACAAAAAATCCGAGGCCATGCAACAGAAGCGCAACTGTAAGTTTGATTCCTAAGTGACAATTTAGGATAAAATGTGTAACTGTGTGAGTAAATGGACATCATTAAAGCCATAATTCAAGCGTTTTGGTTTTGGCCATTTCAAAAGTTCTAAAACCAATAAAGCTCTTCAAGCCTTTCACTTCATAAGAAGAAAGAAAAGATCAATGCATATGTATAGAAAAGAAAATTCTCTTTTAAACTCTAGTCCCACATTGGTTAGCTCACAAACCTTTTAAGTGTTTATATACCTTTAGTAGTTGTTGTATTAGTAAAAAGAGTTGAGATAAGAGTTGGGCTTGCACGCACGAGGCCAAGCCATTTGGGCCCTTTGAAGTCCTAATCGATGGATTTCCCCCGCGCACACGATAAAGATCCTGACTTTTCGTAGGATTATTTTTTGAAACTGTGGTATTTTGGTAATTTCTCCCTATAACAATGAAATTACAAGAGTAAAAAATTCCAAGTTTCTCTCTCAATCCTTATTAGTAAATATCCTCATTAAAGTACTAGTTAACTTGAAGAAGCCGATATGTAACTACTAGTATACAACTACTCGTCTTTGCTTAGGGAAGTTAGGACAATACTACAATGAAATTTGCTTGGAGAAGCTAGTGCAATTCTATGTTTTCATTGAAAAGTTTCTCTTTCAATCCTGATTAGTAAATATCCTTATTAAAGTATTAGAGATACTTCACCTCACATGCCACTTTGTATATCCTCCTTCATTTTTGTTGAGTGCTACTGATCTCCAACTCAAATTGTAAACTAGTCTTGTAGTCGTTTGATTTTATTTTCAAGAGGCTAATACAAGACTCTTATTTCTAAGCTTGAAGGAGCTAGTATAGAACTACTAGTTAACTTGAAGAAGCCAGTATTTAACTACTTTACTTGCTTGAAGAGGTTAGTACAATACTAGCCTTAACATGGGGAAGTTCGGACAATGCAACTAAGTAATTTGCTTGGAGAAGCCAATACAATTCTATGGTTTCAAAGAGAAGTTTATCTCTCAATCCTTATTAGTAAAGTATTAGGGGTACTTCACCTCAAATGCCACTTTGTATATGCTTATTCATTTTTTCTAAGAGCAAGTCATCTCCAAATACAAATTATCGTCTGATCAGATTGCATACTACCCTCATAGTGTTTGATGTTATTTTTGGATTAGCTACTACATGAATTTCATTACTTAACTTGGAGGAGAAACTATAGAACTACTAGTTAACTTGAAGAAGCCAATATATAACTACTTTATTTGCTTGCAAAAGTTAGTACAACACTAGTCTTAGCTTGGAGAAGTTAGGCAATACTACTCAGTAATTTAGTTGGTGAAGCTAGACCATTTGTAAGTTTTCAAAGAGAATTTTAACTCTCAATGCTTCTTTCTTCATTGGTGCACAGTGCAAGTGATCTCGAACTAAAAAATGTTGAACGATTACATTGTAAACTAGCGTTGTAGTGGTTTGATGTTATTTTTGACAAGCTAGTACAATACTCTTGTCACTTACCTTTAATTAGCTAGTATAGAAATAATAGTTAACTTGATGAAGCCAGTATAAAACTATATTATTAGCTTTGAGATGTTAATACAATGCTAGTTTTAGGTTGGAGATGTTAGGACAATACTACTACGTAATTCGCTTGGAGAAGCTTGTATAATTCTAAGTTTTCAATGAAAAGTTTCTCCCTGAGTTCTTCTTAGTAATAATCCACAATAAAGTATTAGAGATAATTAACCTCACATGCCACTCTAGTATCTGCAGAATCTTATGAAACTGAGCAGAATTTCGTTTTACAGACATTTTAGATATACCATTGCACTCTGATGACTAAAAGAATTTAATCTGGTGTCTGCAGAATTTTATGAAACTGAACAGAATTTCTTTGACAGACATTTTTTTTAAACCTAAGAGTTCACGTTTCTAAATGTTTAACCCACAACGAGAGTTTATATGCATTTATCCTACGAGATTTTACTAAGGAGAAAGCGGAATATTACAGTATGAGGTCTGCAAGGAAGGTATGGTTAAGATATGGTCTCTTTCCTGTAGGTAGAGGCTTGCAGGGGAGGGATGGTCAGTATTCCTGTAGGTAGGAGGCTTGTAGGGATGGTCGGCAATTTCTTTTTTTATGTGTGAAGATAATTTTTTTTAGTAATGTTTAGGAGACTTAACTTATTAACCTACTTATAAAACTACACATTTTTATGAATGGTACTTGACATTTTTTTTACTTCCATTTTGTCCTTAAAAGTGCCAAGTGTCATTAGTGGATATGTTAACAAGTAGGTTGATTAGTTAGGACCCACACATTACTTTTTTTTTTTTTCAAGCATGTAATGAATTGTCTTTGGTCAACATAATCAATTGATTGCTAACAAATATGAGAAAAAGGAAGAGAAAATCGTAGACTTTAATAAAAAGAGAGAAATTTGATTAGTTTTTGAATTGATAATTCTTAAGATATGAAGTAAGAATTGACAAGAGCTCATTTTAATCATTTTTTTTAATTTTATGGAATTGGTTTGTGGAATTGCTATTTCGATTCTATATACTACACTAAACACAAAAATTGAAATTGAAATTTTCATTTCAATTCCAAGTTTCAACTCTATACCCAATTCTAAAAGCCAAATGCACACTTATAAAATCAAAAGAAGATAACATGAGAAACAAAAAAAAAAACTAACTAAATATAATAACTACACTTAATAAGGATATACAATGGATAATTTAATCAAATTAATTCATATTTTATATGTACTCTAACTTATTTAGTATATCTCTAATCCTCATAAAATACCTTAAAAAGTATTTCCCAGTTTCCGAATAACTGATTATTTTTAAATATACACATGAATTAAAGAAATGATTGAATGTTAGAAAAATTTTAGAGTATTTTATAAAATTATACGTACTACTTAATATTCTCTTTTTCTTAATTCTCTCGCACTCTCTCCCTTTTCAATTAGCCTTTCTCCTCCAATACTCTCGTTTGATAGGAGATATAACTAGAAACAAATAATTAATGTTGTCTAGATTTTAAAAGTGGACAAATATTATTTGTGGAATTTATTATTCAAAAGTGGAGTTATTTGAGAACATTAGGAATAGGAAAATGGAGTACTTACAACAACACATGGTTGATTGGAGTAATAGGGAACTTCAACCCTTTAACCTGTTGTTTCGGGTTTGAGCATTAACAATGAAACAATTTCTCATTAGAGAGGCCGTCCTCTTAAGTGGGTTCTCCAGTTTCAAGTCAGATGCAGTTCGTAGGTCAAACGTCAATCGAATATTAGTGATTCTAAGTCTTCACTACTTCCTCTAGATTCTCCTTAGAGTAAAAAAAAAAAAAAAGCAAATAATTTTCATATCCTAATCTAAAATATTTTTATACAGTCATTTAATTAGATTTTGTTATATGTTGGACTTTTGAGATAATGGGTTGAGAGTCACACTTATTTTGGTGTGTCAAGTTGTCAGTATATGATTTAGTGACTGTGTTATTTTATTTTATTTTATTTTTATATTGACAGTACATAAAATTAAATTCAATCATTATTTAACTACAATAAATTGATGACATTCAAAACATTTTTTATTACATTGATAATTTCTTTTTTTTTTAATTGATAAAGGTTTATTTATGAGCAAATTAATTAGATACATTGAATGCAATAAAGAATTACTAAACAATACCTAAAATTATCAATATTCTGCTAACAAATGTATTAAGAATATTTATTAAAAAATCAAAATTGAAATATTTGTAAGTATTCAATACTTTTATATTAATGCTTTGAAACCTTTAAAACTTTATATTTTCAATAAAACTTATTCCTTAACAAATGTTCTAAACGGTTAACAAAACCACAAATTATTATATTAGTCTAAATAAACAAGAATTTAATTATTATCCATAGTTATAATCACATCATTTTATAAGTATGATTTTTAAGCAAAGGGAGAAAGAATCAATCATTTTTACTCATGTGACTAAATTTAATTGAATGACACTTTTCAACTATCAGTGTATTATAATTAAACTTAATAAACAAATCTTATATGGTTTAAAATGTGACCAAACACCGCAAGGTAGCAAGTTTATTGCCATTTTTTCTTAAGGCGCGTGGGAGAAGTGTTTTCTCTTTAAGAAAATTCTTGTATAGACAAATAACAATGCTATTTTGGACTTAAATATGCCCAAACACCCTATATATACCATATATGGAGAGAAAAAGGTAAAATTTGTTGTATTTGGTATGATGAGTAATATCTCTGATGCAACCGGTATCAACATTTGTGTATATGGCATCAATATCCGTGCACGTGGTACCAACGCACATTAAGATGACATCAACATAATTATTTTTTAGTCTTCTAAAGACATTGTCTCTCCATTAAATCACACTCTCTCTCCATCACATGGTACTGTTTCTTGTCAGAGCAAACTGTCTCTCCTAGGTTCTCACCCTTTCACTCATGCATACCAACATAATAGAACTAGACATCAAAATAACAGAAATATGCATAAACATTATTGAGATAGGCATCAACATCAACTGATTCCTTTTTCTCTCCAATGTCAAACACATTCATCACTTGGGTACCAACATAATAAAAATAGGCATTAATATGGTAGTGTTAAGTATTAACATAATGAAAATAGGCATCAACACATAAATATTTGTATATCAATGTTTAAAAAAAAACTTTTCTTTAAAAGAAATGTTGATATATTTTTTTATGTTGATACATATGTGATTTGATAGAGAGAGAATATAATAAATTATTAAAATTTTTATTATATATTGTGATCTCCATAAAATGTCAATGGTGTTTAGAGTATGGTGTTTAGAATGTTTGAATACTTTGGTGTGAAAATAACATTATTAATAAACAAATCTAACATTTCCATTTCAAAAATATTTGCGTACCTTTCCAATACTACGATTCAACACTGAAAAGGAGGCCGTTATCAAAAGTTTACTCCTTTGATACTAGCAAATATACATTTATAGTCTTGTATTTACTTATATATATTTTTATACCATATATTGTATATTATATATACTTACCAAAAAAGAAATTATTATTTAATAATTATTATTATAATAATAATTCAAGTTTCCAATGTAATGTTTGGGGTCCATCATTTTTCTACTACTGTACAGCCACCCACAGTATGACGTATACATCATATACACAACGTCATCGAGTACATACACAAAGTTTTGCATATACGTGTACAAACTTTTGAATAATAATGTACAAATTTTTCCAACACACATGCACAAACTTTTGAATAATAGCAAGCAAATACTATGACGGAAACGAAAACGAAGAAGAGCGCCAGAAAGTGTGGGGGAGAGTGAAGTAGGGGTGAGAAAATATGCATTTAATACGATGGCAATGTTGGTGACACCAAATCAATTTTGCATATTTATTAGGAGAAGGCGTTTCAAATTATCATATTTATTGATGTTGATTGCGACGGCCACCCTTAGTGAGCCCCAAAAGCAATGGCCACGGTGTTTCTCACCACCCTCTTGGTCATCCTGGTGACTCTGCTACTCAAAGTTGCCTACGACACAATCTCATGTTATTGGCTCAATCCTCTACGCATCAAGAGGATCATGGAGAGGCAAGGGGTGCGTGGGCCCAAACCCCGCTTCCTCACCGGCAACATCCCGCACATGTCCTCCCTCCTTTCGTCAGCCATCTCGGAAGACATGAAAACCGTCAGCCATGACATCGTTGCTCGCCTCTTGCCACATTTTGTCGCCTGGTCCAACCAATATGGTACGCCACTCACATAAATTTTTTTTTTTAATTTTTATTTCTCATAGCATCCTTTCACATAATAAATCGGTGAGGGAAGAGATTACATGTACTAACGGAATTGGGGGGGGGGGGGTTCTGCAGGGAAGAGATTTTTATTTTGGAACGGAATAGAGCCGAGGCTGTGCCTAACAGATACCGAACTGATCAAACAGTTCCTGTCCAAGTGCAGCACCGTGTCGGGGAAATCGTGGCAGCAACAGCAGGGCACAAAACATTTCATCGGGAGAGGGTTGTTGATGGCAAACGGCCCAGATTGGTCCCACCAACGTCACCTCGTTTCCCCTGCATTCATGGGAGACAGGCTCAAGGTATATACTGATGACGGCACACCAAGTTTGTTATTTTATTTTTGTTTTGAATTTTGTAATTGACGTGGGCGATTGTGGCGGTTAAAAATGGTTGGCGGATAGGGATACGCTGGGCACATGGTGGAGTGCACGGAGGAGATGCTGCGATCGCTGCAGGAGGCGTTGGAGAGTGGCGAGAGTAGTGAGGTGGAGATTGGAGGGTATATGACTCAACTCACGGCGGATATCATCTCTCGGACCGAGTTTGGGACGAGTTATCAGAAGGGAAAGCAGATATTCCATCTCCTGACTGAGCTTCAGGCTCTGTGCGCTCAAGCAACGCGCCGTCTTTGGTTTCCTGGCAGCCGGTATGTGAGAGGAGAGGCTCTAAACTCCCCCTTTTTGTTTATAATTATATCATTTTTTTTCTTCTGATGATGATGATGATTCCACGTATCTGACGTGTGTTTATGATTGCGATATAAGTTTTTGTTTTCGTTGGGTTTTAAGTTGAGTTAGGTTGATTAATTCTTTGGGTGGGTACAATGTCTAATGACCAATTGATCACATCGGTTAATTCTCAATTTTGGGATGAAACACTAGAGTTATTTTCTTTTTTAGTTAAGTGTGCTTCTTGAGAATTGAACTTATTTCTTATGTTTGACTAATCTACTTATCACTCGTTCAAAAATTTGTTGGTCTACCAACGGGAGTTAATCCGAGTGGTAAGCGGCTTGGTATCGCTTAAGCAGGTCTCGGGTTTGAGACCTTATGTATGTAGTTATCCCCGTTGGAAGACTCATTGGTGCGCGACCTAGGTTGATCCAGATTAGTCAAGATGAAGCCTTGGAACTGGGCGGACAAACCAAAAAAAAGAAAAAAAAAAACTTGTTGGTCTATCTATGTCTAGTTTTTGAATAGGCGAGTTGATATTGATCCCGTTATGATTTTCAAGGTCAACATGTCCCCAATAATTCAATTTTATATCTGTAGGTTCTTTCCCAGCAGTTATAACAGGGAGATAATGTCCCGGAAGATGGAAGTGGAGAGGCTGTTGATGGAGATCATACAGAGCAGGAGAGATTGCGTGGAGATGGGCAGAAGCAACTCTTTCGGAAGTGATCTGTTGGGCATGCTGCTGGATGAGATGCAGAAGAACGAGGGTGGCTTGAATTTGCAGCTGGTGATGGATGAATGCAAGACGTTCTTCTTTGCAGGGCATGAGACCACGGCTCTGTTGCTCACTTGGACCGCCATGTTGCTGGCCAGCAATCCTCAGTGGCAAGACAAGGTCAGGGCTGAGGTCAAAGAGGTCTTCAATGGGGCAACTCCTTCTGTTGATCAGCTCTCCAAACTCACTCTGGTAATTAACACATTACTCTCAACACTTGGGTCTTTTTGGTCTATGACGGATCTTTCTTTTGGCACTTTGGCCCTTAGAAAGATGAGATGTCTTTCACTAATGTGGTTGATTTTAGTTTTCTTTTCACTAAGATGGATGAAGGAATCTTTATCTATCTTATTCGCTTGAATTCGGTCTTTTTATTTTATTGAGTGCAGGAACAACCACTAAATTGTGAGTTCAACAACACTGATTAAGTCACTCTGATCTTTAAAAGATGAGCACTGCTAAATGACTTAATAGGCCATTTACGTGAAATGCTTGACAACGAGATCCGGTGTGTCTTATTTCAAGTTTTAAAAATTAAAAACTAAAATTTTAAACTTAAATCAATAGATAAATATCGTCACATAAGTGGCTTTTTTTTTTACAAAAATAAAAAAGAATTTCATTCGTGCACACTTTTTTTTTTTTGGAGCTGTATATCGTTTTCTTTACAAGATTTCATGTTATACATATTAGTTAATAGGTAATCTGAGTAATTTATTGCCTTTTATTTTTATTTTTTAATTATTTTGTTTACTTCTTTCCATATCTCTTTCTATAATAAAAGTAGAAAATCCTCCTTTTCCTTTTATATCCACTAAAGTTTTCGCAAAGAGGATTTATTTTATTTTTTACGTTTTTTGTTGCAAGTAAATTCTTTTAATAATTTTTTGTCTTGCATTAAAAGTGTTTGACTGTGATAATATTATTTAAAAAATTAATAACATATCTTTGAATAATTATTGGGTGTGTTTATTAGCATTTCTTTTTAGAAGCAGAAACAAAAGTAAAAGCAAAATCAAAAGTAGAAACAGACATAGAAAATCATTTTAGGTTTGGATGAAATTGTAAAAGTACTTATTTTTATAATCAGAAGTTGTTAAATTGTTTGAATGTAAGAAATTAGAAAAATACTTTTTATATAAAATGGTCAGCAGCCTTACCACTTCGTGTGAGCTCAGTTAGTGTGAAAGGATTGTCACTGCTGCCAACCGTGGACACCACCTTGGGTTTATCCAAAAAAAATTCACTTATCAAAAGTGTAAATGAATGCGAAAAAGTTATTTTTTGTACACAATAAATTTTATTATAAAAAATAGAATTTTATTTTATATTATTTTTTAATTAAAATCAATTTAATTACATGTATTATTAATAAAAATAAATTTTCATATAATAAAAATATCAATATTCAAGAAAAAAAATGAAATCCATTAAATAATTAAAAGAAAATAAATAGAGAAAGTTAGAAAAGCGGATTGGTTTTTTGGAAATTTTAGAAAAGTCATGAGGACATATTAGAGATGGCATTAATTTTTAAATTTTAGAGAGTTCATTCTCTTTTCTACTGCTTCTATTTCTACTAGGTAGAGACTTGCTTCTCAAAATAAGTAGGAAAACAGATTATTTTTTGCTTACGCTTTTTTTGAAAAAAAATAAACAAACAACACAAATACTAATAAAAATATTTTTCTTATAAAAATAAGTATTTCTCCCATTCTAAAAACGCAAACAAACGCAACTATTATCTTACATTTAAACTGTTTGACCGTGATAAATGTTACATAAAAATATTTAAAAAATTAAAAAATAATTTTATCATCTTACATTTAAAGTGGTTGATTGCGATAACATTTTCTATTGAGTTGATGTTTTATGTCGTGCGCCTAAGTCTCAAATCGAGTACAGGCATGTCACTTAAAAATTGATATAAAATTATTGGTTATGTTAAAGTCAAAAAATGAAAGTGATATTTTCCCAATATTAATTAGTTGGCATCGTTTCATCTCACACTTTATATTGACATAAGTCTTTGTATTTTCAATCGATACAAAATTATATGGAAAAGAGAGAAGAACGTATACAGTGCTAAATGATAATACTGTTATTCAACTCCGATAACATACACAAATTTCTCAATCATTTTCACTTAATTGATTTATAATATTATCACTTATCACTTATCATTGTAATTACATAATTTCTCAATTATGAAATTGAATTTCTCACCTATTTTGTATAATTTTCCAATGCCAATCCACGTACAAAAATCTTATTTCCAAATTATTTAACTGTTTAGCTGTTAGCTCGATTTGCAGAAAAGACAATCTACAAATATTATAGGATAACTAAGGACATGTCGCTGTAAAGAAACATGCTAAACGAATTGATTTGACAATCATCTTAATTTGCACACGTGAACCAGTAGTTGGTGTTAATTTAAAAAGAATATAAAATGGTTTATCCTACTCTTAGAGCTTCCAAATGCTCAAGCTTAAAATTTATTTAATTCATGTGGTAGAATTTTAGAGCAAGCTAACAGCCATAACTTTATTTAATACTAGTTTAGTGCATATAAAATATTTCAGATTTTTTAATTTTATTTTTTATATAAATTATTATTATTTTTTTGGTATTTTCAAACGTTAGAAGTTAAAGAATATTAATTTTAAATAAGACAGATTTAGTGAAGTTAAATAAAATAGGTTTAGTTAAATTTAAAATTTAAATTTAAAAAAAGAATTTAGCAAAATAAGTTTTGGTGAAAAAATTTGTTTCAAAATAGTGGTAGGAAAAACCTAAACATTTATTTAATATAAATAAACTTTTCCATAATTTATTATTATTATTGTTGTTGTGCCTTGACATATATGGTGATGGTGTGAGAAAAAGGTGATGGTGTTGTATATGAGTAGAGTGGTTACATAGAAGAAAGTGGTAAGAGTGGTGGATAGGATTTTTTTTTTTTGAAATACTAGTGAATATTAATAGAAAAATAAATCTATGGATTTAAATTTTTAAACGTAGGTTCAGACTTAAATAATAATTAGATAGAGTGACTATAGAGCAAACACGGTTACCAAACGCATCCTCTTTATATTATATTATATATTTATGTGTGTGTATTGTTAGTAGGCTTTGACATACACTTTGTGAATGCCAAGTATTAAAATAGTACCTATTAAATGTATTGGGTGTAGTCATAGTGAAAGAAAATGATAATTGTTAAGTGAGTGAATGAAAATAATTTTTATATTTCTTTATTTTAAATTTGTAACTCAAAAAGTATTAAATATAAGGAAGAGAGACCAAACGGTGATACCTTTTCAATCCTCTTTATTAATACTAGTAGAGTTGCTGTATATGTGAAAAGTAGGGAATGAACCACCTCATGTTAAAATTGGTCAAGAAAGATACAAACATTTTAAATTGGGTCCTACCATCTTAAGAGGAATTAACTTGTTTAAGATATTTGTGTCTTTCTCTCTCATAATATGACTAAACATGATCAATTTTAAGATTAAAGGATCCATTCCCATGAAGAGTATGATTAGTTTTAAAATTCTGTTTTTTTTTTGTTAGAGGTGAGTTAATTAAGAGATGGTAGATAGTGGAGAGTGGATAGTGATTAATGAGTAATAGTGGATAGTAGGGAGTAGATAGTGAATGATGAAATGTATGTTCATGTCCCTTCTTAATACTAATGATATGTGAGTGTAAAAAATAAATTAATAGATAAATATGAAAAAAAANAAAATAGTGGTAGGAAAAACCTAAACATTTATTTAATATAAATAAACTTTTCCATAATTTATTATTATTATTGTTGTTGTGCCTTGACATATATGGTGATGGTGTGAGAAAAAGGTGATGGTGTTGTATATGAGTAGAGTGGTTACATAGAAGAAAGTGGTAAGAGTGGTGGATAGGATTTTTTTTTTTTGAAATACTAGTGAATATTAATAGAAAAATAAATCTATGGATTTAAATTTTTAAACGTAGGTTCAGACTTAAATAATAATTAGATAGAGTGACTATAGAGCAAACACGGTTACCAAACGCATCCTCTTTATATTATATTATATATTTATGTGTGTGTATTGTTAGTAGGCTTTGACATACACTTTGTGAATGCCAAGTATTAAAATAGTACCTATTAAATGTATTGGGTGTAGTCATAGTGAAAGAAAATGATAATTGTTAAGTGAGTGAATGAAAATAATTTTTATATTTCTTTATTTTAAATTTGTAACTCAAAAAGTATTAAATATAAGGAAGAGAGACCAAACGGTGATACCTTTTCAATCCTCTTTATTAATACTAGTAGAGTTGCTGTATATGTGAAAAGTAGGGAATGAACCACCTCATGTTAAAATTGGTCAAGAAAGATACAAACATTTTAAATTGGGTCCTACCATCTTAAGAGGAATTAACTTGTTTAAGATATTTGTGTCTTTCTCTCTCATAATATGACTAAACATGATCAATTTTAAGATTAAAGGATCCATTCCCATGAAGAGTATGATTAGTTTTAAAA
Source organism: Nissolia schottii (assembly GCA_003254905.1). Taxonomy (NCBI): domain Eukaryota; kingdom Viridiplantae; phylum Streptophyta; class Magnoliopsida; order Fabales; family Fabaceae; genus Nissolia; species Nissolia schottii. The sequence goes on along the minus strand of QANU01058837.1, from coordinate 24,995 downwards.
TTCTGTTTTTTTTTTGTTAGAGGTGAGTTAATTAAGAGATGGTAGATAGTGGAGAGTGGATAGTGATTAATGAGTAATAGTGGATAGTAGGGAGTAGATAGTGAATGATGAAATGTATGTTCATGTCCCTTCTTAATACTAATGATATGTGAGTGTAAAAAATAAATTAATAGATAAATATGAAAAAAAAAATATTAGAGAATTTTTTTTTTCTCCTCGCTTTATCTATTAAGTATAGTTATAGAAGTACGTAGATTATTGTTATTGTTGTTGGTACATTTTACGTTATGCAGAATATATATCTATTTTAATTTATTAGGCTTATGCAAGGGTGTTCATCAGATTGACCCAACTAAACCTATTATATATTTTGTTATTAATTTCTAAGACAGGTTTAATAATTAGATTACATTTTTTTGCTTATTTACTTACTTACAAATCATTAGAATAAAAAGAAAACTGACAAAACTGTTATAAAGTATTCGTAAATTTTAGATTATTGAATTATGATATCTAGTGAATTATGAAGTATTAATTTAAAAAAAAAAATTCTTATTCACTTACAAAACTATTATCTAGTTTTGTATGATTAAGCAATACACTTGATAATTGTTTCGTAAATTTTGTACGATAAACCAATATGTAAATTTTAAAGTTAAATAAGTTTTTTTTTAATAATTCTGAATTTTGATTTTGCATTCTATTAAAAAAAAATTGGTTTGAGTCCTCCATAACTTTTTTTTATTTTAGTCCCATATGTTAATGACATGACAGATGGAAGTTATGTGAGCTGCACTGTAATTTGGTTAAACATGATCAAGTTGGTTTGAACCATGGATTAGTTTGATCACGATTTAAACTCAGTTTGATCGGTTTGATCACGGTTAAAACTTAGTTTAACCGTGTTTGACCAAATTAAAATGGAGTCCACCTAATTTTCTTATCTATGTCATAAAGAAAAATTTATCGAGAACTCAAACCAATATTTTTTTAATAAGATGCAAAATCAAAATTTACAATTTATTAAAGGGTAAAAACTTATTTAACCCTAAATTTTATTATAATATATAAGCTCATCTCATATGTAAATTAATTTGTTCTTATTTCATTTTTCAATTTTATGATCAATAGATACTACTAGTATTAACAATAATAATAACAATAATTAATTTATTTAGTATAATTATTAACACATAAATTACTATTAAGTTATTTTTAATTTTTGTACATAATAACTATATAAATAACATAGCAATGTGTATTTTATCAATATATATTTTAATTTTGAATTCTTTTAATTAAAATGAGAGAAGAGTATTTTAAGAAAGCTATACTAATATTAGTAGATGTGAGAGTGATACTAGATAAAGAGGAGTGACAATAATCATTGACAATGTTATTTGACCACCAAATAAGTGTGTTGTCATAGAGCCACCTGAAGACATAAAACATCACTATCATTCTCTCTCTCTCTCTCTCTCTCTCTCTTACATTAATTTTGGTAATTTTTTCTTTTTTTTTTAACAAAGTTACTGACTTTTAAAAATCAAAATAATATATTAAAATTTTATTTTGAAAAAATGTTTGCTAGAAAAGTTGGTGTCTTTGTTCAAAAGAAGCTAGTTTCTTTATTTTAAAAAAATTGATTTTTTTTCGTTAGAATCAACGAGAAAAACAAGATAAAATAATTTATTAAGTCTTTATTTTAAAAAATATTTCTTAAAAAAGATGGCATTTTTGTTCAAAACTGTTAGTTTTGTTTTAAAAAGCTGGTTTTTCTTTCCAGTTAGAAGAGAGAGAAGAAAAATACAACGCAAGTGAGGGGAAAAAAAATTGACGGAGTGAGAGAAAAACTACAATAAAACAGAGAGAGAAAATCCCAATATATTTTGATTTTTTTTTTATTTCTAGTGGATCCTATATGAGAATTACACTTTAGAGAAATTCTTTGTTTAACATAAGTTTAACACATTATTCTTGGTCACATTAATAATAAAAGTGGTTTCACTTGATGAGATTCATAAACACTTGGTGCAACACATCATAAAGGTTGTAGAACACATTTTTATTATGAATGTACCCAAGAATAAGGATGATGTGTTATACTTATACCCAACTAAGAATTTCTCTATAATTTATCCACCAATTATGTCTTTTGCTCCCTAAACATTTGGTGGCTCTAAGCTGGCACACTTATTTGGTGCCAAATAACATTGTTGCAATAGCCACTCCCGTATATACTAAGGGGGAAAACACACACACACACAAAGGGGCATAGCTCTTTGCTTCCTTGGCCAACACATTAACAATCAACTAACTTAAGATCTTATTTTGATGCTGCAGTTACACATGGTAATTAACGAATCAATGAGGCTCTATCCTCCAGCAACAGTGCTCCCTAGAATGGCTTTTGAAGACATCGTGCTAGGTGACCTTTATATCCCAAAGGGCTTGTCAATCTGGATTCCAGTGCTGGCTATTCACCACAGCGAAGAGCTATGGGGCAAAGACGCAAATGAGTTCAACCCGGAGAGGTTTGCTTCCAAGCCATTCTTGCCTGGCCGTTTCATACCATTTGCTTCGGGACCTAGGAATTGTGTTGGACAATCATTTGCCATGATGGAAGCTAAGATTATATTAGCCATGTTGGTCTCTCGCTTTAGCTTCACCATTGCGGGGAATTATAGGCATGCACCGGTGGTTGTCCTCACAATTAAGCCAAAATATGGAGTTCAAGTTTGTTTGAAGCCCTTGGATCCATGATACTTAAGTAAAATATATTCGTTTTTAATGTTCTTGATGAGGATATTCTTGTAGTTGGCTTTGGTTTTTATTTTTTTAAAAGAGAAAAAATTACAGTCATGTAATGATTGCAAGGATTACAATATGGACATTGACAATCTATTCTAATTTAGTAAGGAAAAATAAAGGTTTTCTTTAGATACATATAAAGTTTATGACATGGTGTATGAAAGTAGAATTATTTTTTTAGTCTTGGAGTGTTATATTAGTTAGATATGCTCTAGGCCATACAGTTAATGACATTTTAATTATAAGTAATGGGTGTTCTCATGGTTATAGCTCAAATTTGCAAAGATTGGCACGGTGAAAGGGATCTCGGTGGGTGATGAGAATCGTGTTGAGTTGAGACACCTCCAATTTACAGATGATACTTTAATCTTCTTGTTGGTGAATTTGGACCTCTTGAGAAACTATAAGTACCTTTTGGCTTGCTACTCGATCATGTCAGGTATGGAAAGAGGAGGTAAGGAATTTGCTACAGTGCTCAATGGTGCATCTCCCAACTTTTTATCTTGGCATTCCTATGGGGGCTAATCCCAGGAAGGTGGAAACCTGGAAACTAGTGGTGGACAAAGTGGAAAAGAAATCGGCACTATGAAAAGTGAGGCTACTATCTAGAGCGGGGTGGTTTACTCTCATTACAACAGTGTTGAATAGTCTGCTAATATACTACTTGAGTATCTTTAAGATACTGAAAGCAATGGCTACAAAAATAATTAGCCTCAGTTCTTTTCGTTCTCAAATGAATCAAGGTAAGGTATTATGCTAATCTCTTGGGAGGTTATCCAAAGACCGAATGAGGAGGCCTAGGGGTGGGGGACATCATAGTATAGAACGCAACATTACTCTTTAAATGGTGGTGGCGATTCTCAGACGGCTCATGTGTAACACCCCTACTTGCAGTCTACGCTATAGCCGTAGCCCCGCTTATAGGGTTGTTAACTACCTGGGTTGGGGTTACTTCTTGCCCCTACTTTTACCTTTGCAATTATTTCTTACTCGAAATTATGGACTATTTTGAAACTTTTTCCTTTCTTTATTATTTTGTAAATTAAGAGCCATACGTGCCAAGAAAGAATACCGAGGTACAAGCAATAAAGCCCATACAGACTTAAGCGAAACTACTCTAAGCAAACCATATATAGAACATGTCACAGGTTATATATATAAGTATACAATCATCTAGTCCAGAGTATAGTTACAAAGTTGACTAACAATAATATATGTTACAATAGTTGCACATAATCGTCAACGACCATGACTAAACCGTTGGCTGTCGCTCATCTCACCACAAGTAGTCCGTCCCTGCTTGTCTGGCATACAATAGCTCTGGCTTTTTGTTCACGATCTCTTGGTTGCGAGGCTACAGGGTATCTGGTGGGGCCTTTTCCTTTCCATGTGCTGTTCGTTCTTTCCTGGAACCATAAAGAAGTGGGGTGAGAACATTACGTTCTTAGTGGGGTCCTCCGAGGAATACTTGTTCATCATTGCTTCATTTATGGTTCCGCCGCTCAGGGGGTCTCTAGGTGATACAATTATACTAAATTCCTACTAGTTATTATCTGTTCTAGTCCTGAGCAGTTTTAGCTAACTTACTAGGTGATTGTAGGAAAATCTAATCTTGCCTACCCTAATTATAGGTTCTCATGCTTTCTAATCCTGACCGTCAGGGCCTTGTAATATTGTATCACGTACCCACGTCCTTATACTCGAGATGCCACCATGTAACGTCTACTACACTTAGACCTACATACATATACATATAGCGTTCATCAAGTAGACTTCATACATGTCTAGGGAAGGGAGTTCTCTTACGCGCAATGTGGCAACATCTTTCTCGTTACTGGATGCCTATCATTCTCCCATGTAGTCCGTGGGATGATCATCCCCTTGCAACTACAACACACTTATTCTCCTCAAATCGTTGGATGACCTAGACAGTGCTCTGACTTGGGTGGTAGCTAACCACGAAACCTTTGTCAAAACCACGACGATAGGGATGTACCATCCTTCTCGTAGAATGGTGAGGGTCTACCCTGGCAGTAACACCGGGAGTGGGCTCGCTTATCCACTACTTTGGGGACAATTTATCTTTCTTTCTTTGTCCACTACTTTGGGGACAACTTTCTTTCGCCACGAATTTGGGGTGTAAATGACACCACTACTTTGGGGTGTGCCAAACCACTACTTTGGGATGTGCTTCTCTGATCCCACTACTTTGAGACATATCTTTCTTTCTTTCTCTTTCTTTTCTTGCTTTCTTTTCTCTCGTACCGAGTCGATGCCCGCGTTCAGGTCTAAGCCTGTGTTTCTTTATAGAACCAGTCCTTCTTGCTAGACTGGTAAGGGGCGTTGTCATGCTTGACGTGCCAAGAGAGGAGTATTCCTTATTATATAACTATGTTCTATCTTCGGGCTATTCCAAACCCTCGGTGGTTAGAGCCTGTCTTTAGACTTATCTGGTTCCCTAGGTCCATTCTTTATTTTAACACAGTTAGGTGACTTTAACTTCTAGTGTGCTAGGGTTGTCCTAACGTCCTATCGACAACCGTGTCCTCATGATGCTTATCCATGTAGCATAATAGTTTATGAACAATATAAATAAATAGGTAAAATGTTTGCTGGAATATGTGCGTGAGCAAAACCCTCGGTCAATGTAACCCTAGGTCAGAAAACCTTAGGTCAAAAAACCTAGGTCAAAACCCCTAGATGAGCAAAACCCTAGAGCAAAAACCTTAGGTCAGCACAATCTCTGGTCAAGGAATCCCTAAGACCTCAAAACCCTTGGTTCTAGGAGAGGCCAACACTTTTGAGCTCTTAGATATGACTTGGGATAGTCATTCGAATGACAGTGTAAAGTTTGCTCCCCTGGCCATGTAAAGTTTGTGCTCAATTTTCTAAAATGAAGGGTCATTCGAATGACCATAGCTAGGTCATTCGAATGACCTAATTGTTTTCCTCTCTCGAGGCTAATTTCTCAGTAGTCATTCGAATGACTCGAGATTGTAGGCTTTATTTCACCAAATTCCCACAACCATTTCATCCCAAATCACCGCATATATGTACATACACCTCAGATAGAGTTCTACGACTTTGAAGAAAATTCCCGAGAGAGCTCCGGTGTCTTTAAGGCTCCCGATTGATTTTCCACCAGGTGAAAACTCGCGATTAGAACTCATTGATAATGATGGATTGTCTAGTGGGCGGTTATGCGAAAATTATGAGGATCGCTAGGTGGTGATATGGGCTGATTTCAGTTACTATGGAGAAACAACACAATACCGGTAAGGTTTTGTTTCTTGAGTGAAACTGAGAAAAATGGCCATGGAAATGACTATTTATAAGCCACATAAATGCCCATGGCTTGTCGCCTCTGTTGCTTATTATAATATATATATATATACTTTATATTTATTATTATTATTATATTATATATACTATTATTATTTTATTATAATATATATATATATACACACACACATGCTTGTCCCTCTGCAGGGATAAGCTTAGCCTACGTGGCTTCTAATTTATTCCGATCATGTTTGATCGTGTTTGGTCGTTAGCTGTTTAAGTGTTTCGTGTACGGCTGTCCGAAAAATATTCCGGACAGATCATCGTGATCTACTAATTTTTGTTATCAGGAATTTAAGTCCGTTCGAGGTATTCGTAAATTTATTTTCATAATAGTGCATTTTACGGATGCCTTTGAGTTGTAATTAAATTTCGGTGACGATCGAAAATCAATCTGAATCTCGTGAAATTTCTGTGAGCTTACGAGACCATCATTTTGACTAGTATTTTGGATAAGAAAACTTTTATAACTAAATTTCCAGTCTAAATAATCGTCTCAAGTGTACTTTAATTACGCAATTTTCTTAATTACGCGAAATCTTTGTAAGGAAAAAATCGAGATGTTACATCATGCCCCTTGTGGAAGAGGATTGTATGTTCTAATCATGGGATGTTGCCAAACAATCCTCTTAAGACCCTACCAACACAAGGTCCACCTAGCCTAAGAAGGCAGTTGTCAGATATGAATATTATGAGGGATGAGATCAGGCATACGGCTTTCACAAGGTTAAGGAAGAAAATTGGAGATGGGTCTATGACTCTTTTCTAAAAGGAGGTGTAGGTGGGTGATAGCTCCCTAAAGGATTGTTTTCCCAATATGTTCTTGGTATTAACACAACAACATAACAAAATCTTAGAAATGGGGGTGTGGGAAGGAAGTGTGTGGAGGTGGAATTTAGAGTGCAGGAAAAGACTGTTCACTTAGGAAGAGCACCTGTTAGTCGATCTTCTTCTTGCCATCAATCAACGTAGTTTCATTGAGGGAGTGGGAGATGAATGTATTTTGAGGTATAATTCATCTGATACCTTCTTTGCAAGGAGAGTGCAAGGAAGTAAGGCTTGGAAGGGCGTGACGCCTCCAAAAGTAGAACTTCTAATGTGGTTCATTCTCCAGAATCGCCTCAATAAAAAAAACGAGGCTCTACAAGCTTAATTTCCTCCTTGATAACAATGTGGAATGTACATTCTACTTGAATAAGGATGAAACATTGGAACACCTTTTTCTTCTCTTTCCCAGTGTTTACAATCCTCTGGGATTCTTGCTTAAAGTGGTAGAAGTTATCTTGGGGCATTCTGCATGCCCAGTGGCTTTCTATGATGCTTGGCTTGGTGCACCATTTCATAATTTTGACAAGATATTGTGGATATCCCTCTTGTACGTAGTGGTATGGTCTATCTAGTGCATAAGGAATATGATTATTGTAACATCTCGCTTCCTCATTAGTGAAAATATCGTTAGGTAAATTCCTAGGAATTTTCATTGTAGGTTAAACCATAAGAAATATGAACCCTTAGGTTAAAATGTCTGTAGAAGAAATTCTATTCATTTTCTTAAAATTTTGCAGACACTAGAATCAATCCTTTTGGTCACCCGGGTACAATCGCGTGTCTAAGATATCTGTAAAATATATGGATACAGAAGAAAGCTTACAAATACCTTAGATTACCCACAAATACCTTAGATTGCCCTAGGTTATTCCTTAGAAAAACTAGGAGATCACAAGGACGCGATCAGAATATTTTTAGGATAACCATATGTGAAGTACCGGGACCAGAAATGATAAAACCTGATCAAAATTGATCTGCCTGAGACCTGTAATTCTTGGCCACAAAAAGTGGCCAAGATACAAACATAAAGCACGGCCAAGAATGGCCCAAATGGCAGGTCAACAAGTCAAAGAAGTGAGTCATGGTGGTGAGTCACAATGCTTAGGTCATGGATGACATAATCTTAGGGGTAAAATGGTAAATTGGCCCAAGGGCATTTTAGGAAAGGGAATTTCGTGGCTTGGCTGATAAATACCCCTTAGAATCTAAAATTTTAGGGAGAAAAAGGAAAACATTGCCAAAACTCTGTCAAATTTCACAGCCAGCCGTTATCCTGCTGAACCATAGACCCAGAAACTCTTCTATATAAGCCCTAGCTAAGATTCTCTAGAGATTCCATAACCTTAACCCACCAAAGTCCCCTTAATTACCTAGAGGAAACTTGGAAGAAACCTAGCATAGGAGGAGCTTAGGAAACATTATAGCAAGGCAGAAGGCTGTAGAAAGCACCGAAACCGCAATCGGATTTGCACAAGTGGGTAAACCGACTTATCCACTGTCTATGTGGTTGTATGTTAGACAATATATGATGTTAGGATGTTGTATGTGACCATGATTATGTGTGTGTGTGTGTGTGTGTGTGTGTGTCTGTGTGTCTGTTGTATGCTGAGAATTTTATCTTGGAAAACTAATGTTAATTTTGAGTTTTACAAGAAAAATTGAGTAGGGATGTCAAGTTTCATGATTTTTGGAGTCCCCGATGAAATTCTCAGCAAATAGACAGAAAACGGGATTTTTGGGAAACAAGGGCAAAACGGGAATTTGAGCTTTGGTACTGAAAAACTGGGTTTATTTTTAGAAAATATGGGTTTAGAACTAATAAAAACCTTAAGGGCAAGTCTTGAGTCCAAAGAAAACCGGATTTTACGGGCAAAAAATAGCGTTTGGGGAAAAGGTCAAAACTGCAATTTCTTGATTTTGGGGTTCAAATCTAAATTTCTAAGTGTTAAAAATGATCTTAGAACTATCAAAGAGATAAAAACCCACCCAAGCCAATCTAAAGAGTTGACTTTTGGAGGCCTAGAGCCAATGATTGGTAGTTTTTTTCACCTTTTTTTTTAATCCTACAATTGAGCAGTTAACATACCTTTTTGCTCTGTTATCATGGATTTATCTAGCATTTGTGTTAAGGCCTCCTTAAACATTGAAATACAAAAATGGTTTAAAATTGATAGAATAATGACACTTTTGCATTTGACCCCTGTTTTGTATAGTGCTATGAATTTCATAACCCACAAGTCATGAAAGGAGACAACTAGAGAAGCTAGAAGCCCATCAAGAACTTCCAGACCAGAGTCTAAACACCACAACAATTTGGAGCTACCCCCGTGACTACCATCCGCTGCAGAGGCCTGACACTGACCTAACATATTTGTCAGGGCTGAGGAAAGTACATATGGACTCAAAAGAGGAAAGTTTTATAAGTAGCATGCAAGTACACTGAAGCCGATTTATCACTCATTCTCTTTGTACTTTTTAACTTAGTTTAGAAACCTTCTCCTTCTCCTCTCATTCTCTCCTCCTTTTCTCTAGAATTTTGACATTTTCTTCTTGTGATTTCTGGTTCTAAATTTGTAACCTCTATTCAGTGGAGGAGTAACTCACACTTGTACATGGATTAAGCCAAGGATCTCAATAGTTGTGATATTTTCATGCATAATGGTATATTTCACTTCTTTGGCTTTTCAATTATCACTTCTCTCTTGATCCTATCATGATTACTATTTGTTGATTGATGAATTGTGATTATTGATGAGTGAAGGTTCATACTTTGCTTGCATGATTATGTTAACTTAGGCTTCTAATTAGGGGTAACTTGGGTTGATTGGCTTAATTGTATTTAATTAGTAATTGGGTTAAAGGGAATTGAATTGATCTTGATTGAAATTAGGTTGAGGTAATTGATGAATGGAATTAGTGTTTGACCATAGGGTTGTGATTGCAATTGGATATGTCTTGGACTAATCTATCCCTAGGAGAAGCATGATTATGGTTCACTTAGGTATAATTACATGTTAATTAATGGACTATCTAATTGATAACTTGACCTCCCAAGTGAAACAATCTCTTAAATTGATGAAAACAACCTTATGATCCAACATGATTTTCATGTCTGTACTTGATGTGTGTTTCCTTTAACAAAACAACACAATAGAAAGTATATCATGTCACGTCAAGTAATAAAAGTGGAAAGTATGAGTATTGTACCCATAGGGATAGGTCTAACACCAAATCAATCAATCGACACATAATTTTGACTACTAAGGTTTGCGATAGAACAAACTAAAATAAGCTAAGACAACAAACTAATCTATTCCACAAGCAAGCCTCACAAGCGTTTTCTAGAATATTCAAATGATGATCAAACATTCAAAAACATTAAGACTTGAATCAATTACCTGAATAAACAATGGGAAGATGAATAATCTCAAATTAGTAAAACTTCATGTCAAGACTACATCATGCCCTAGTACAAGAGATTTAGTTGCACATTATGAACAAAGAAAATCCATGGGTAAAAGAGAAAATTAAGGGAAGAAAGATACATATAGGAGATTAGATGAGGAATAGAGACGTTGGATTTCTCCCTTCGTCTTCAGTCTTCAATCATTTGTCCCCTAGCGTTTTCTTACAGTGTTAAGCTTCAAATTGTGAATTGGTGATTTTTGGGGCATGTGTTGATGTTCTGTTTATAGTTGTTAGGCCAAAATTGGGTAAAAAAAGACACCAATTTAAGCACTAGAGGCGGTCCAAAACAATTGAGCGCTAAAGGGGACACTCAAGCATTTTGTTAACTCTAAGAAATTCTATTTTCTAATGCAAAAATGCTTGAGTGTTGCAAATTCGTGCTCAAGCATTTTTTTGCTTTGAGATAGGAACTTGCTTTGGTAAAAATATCATACCTTTTGATACCAACATTTGATTGAGGTGATTTAAGTCTTAATTTAAAGCTAAGAGATAGATCTACATTTTTTTTGTTGGAGACAAATCAAAATTCTTCCATTATCAAGGTTAAAATTCTGTAGCAACGTTAGAGTGGAGATAGTTCAACATAATCCTTTTTGCCATGTCTTCTCCTTGATGTCCTTATACGTGAAATTAGTGAGCAAACTCCTAAAAAATTTCCAAAATGCATGATGTTACCCTAAAACTATCTAATTGAAACTAAATCCTAAAGTGAACTAAAATGAAAACAAAACCATATGAAAATGCAATGGTTAGTTCCTAAACTATATGCAAAACTCAAGCAAAGATAATTCTCGTTGGAGAGTTATCAACAACTCCCAACTTAAGACCTTTGCTTGTCCCTAAGCAAAGTAGAATAAAACCACAACTAAGGCAAAATCAAATAAAGAAATAAAAATAAAAATTATTTTTGTGCGGCTAACACTATTTACATCCCTTACAAAAGTTGCAAAACTTAGGGAGGCCTTGAGGCCAACTCAAACAACCAACAAGTAACATTAGGCAAAAACAAGAAAGATATCATGTGTTAGAGACCAAGTGTCACGTAAATGAGGCTTCCTCCCCTCATCATTGCTTCACAACTCAACTCAAGAGTTAACAAAAACTACATGTCAAACCATTGAACCACCAAGACGTGTAAAAATATAAACTTGAGAATTATCAAAAAGTGCATGTATGAAATCATAGTAAGTCAAAACCCAATTAGTTCAAGTTTAATGCAAGTGATTAAGAGAGGCAAAAACTAGAATTTCGATCCTTTCCTAGTCTATTTCCTCTCAGGCTAACCACTAGGCTAAAGATTAAATGATCTTTCAAAGCTTGTGGCATTAGGCTTAGGTAAGGGTATGATAGAACAATAATTTAGGCTTATTTTCATACCCTCTACTTGTGAAATCTTTGCTTCTAGATTCATCTCATAGAGGACCCCTAACTTGGTTGGTGACACTCCCATGCTTCATTCATTGCACTTGCAACTTACTTTCCAATGTTTTGTTCCTTGAATTTATTCATCATTCCTTTTGTGGAACATTTTGTTTTTTCTTTTCTTCTTTTTCACTTCTTTTCCCTTCTTGTTTTTTCATAAACCTTTTCTTTTTGCCACCATTTTCATAAATTGAAGAATGAAATGCTAAATTCTTCTATGAGGCATACCCTATGCAAACGAATATAACAATTTAGGCTTAAGGGTATATAAGGATCAAAGTGATTATAAAAGGAATAGCAGATTGGCAATAGACTGTGTAACACCCTAGCAAGCTAATTATGCTTAAGTCGTAATTAATACTCACTAATTATTACTTTATGATTTGGTTACTTTTAGACTTAACTTTTAAAATATACTTAATTGTAAAAATATGAACTAATTTAAAATTTTTTCTTGATTCAAAACTCTTTGCCTCAAAAAGCATGAGCGTACTTGTAGAGGAAGGTAACTCGAGAAGCAAACTAATTTCATATATAGTAATTGCGCACTCTGCCCTAAGGCATTTATTGACGAAGCATCACACATCAAGTTCAGACATACACACAAATATATGCGTGCGTACATAAAGTGGACTCAAATTACAAATACATCATGAGTACATCTAAAATAACAATTCATATGACAAAGGATTATACATGAACAAGACATCAAGGAAAACTACTAAGATTATCTACTCCCTGTTGGCGGTGGGTCGACACCCTGCAAATCTTCCATAAAAACCTGGTACCATAAGCAAATAGGGGATGAGAATTTGCATTCTCAGTTGGTCACTAGGCACTAACTAGGTGTCGATACATAGGGTTCCAGCCATTCGAGTCATCTCTAAATGATTATACATTCATATAAGGTCCATTTATTTATCTAAACCTAGTCTTGAATGGTTACCAGTTAAGTCTAGTCTTTCCTTTAACCTAACAGTTACCAGTGCATTGCTACAACAATTTATTACTTTGGTAGAAACCCAATTTCAAGTTATTGTGGCCATGAGGAATGATAATGCTAAGGAACTAGCTCTCTCATTTATAGGCTGTCAAAATGCGTCTGGCCCGCGAACCCGGTTAAATGGATGGGCTTTACATGCAAAAAATAGGTCCGTAAAAATTTGAAAAAAAATTGGCTTGACCCATTTAGGCCCGTGGGCTCCCGGCGGGTTCACGGGCTAGCCCGTGAGCCCATGATTTTTTTTAATAAAAAATACCAAAATTTTAAAAGTTTCATTTTGGATTCTAAATTTTATTTTGAAGTTTAAGAGTATAGAGTTTAACTATTTGGACTTATAATTGAGCATGTTTAACTATTTGTTAAGCTAAACTACATAACTATATTTATATTGCTATACAGCTAAAGTGTTATGACATAGATATTAATAAATTTTGCATTCTATTCCTTCAATGAGTGCTTAAGCTCTACAAGTTGATACATACTTTCAAACCTTGTTTATTATTGATTAATCTATGAGAAAGAGTTTCAATTGTGTTTTTAATCAATAACATAACAGGACTCACATCAATGTTATATGTCGTCATTTAATTAATGAAATTTGTATTAATTCATGAATCGATTTCAAATAGCATTTGATAACATTTGATATCTTTCAAGCAAGATAGTTGAAGAAACAAAAAAGATAATATAATCTCGCAATCAATAAAAAAAAAACTAAAACTGTTCTGCTCATACTTTTATTTAAATCATAAAAAGTAGACCAAAATTTTAATTTTTTTTAAAAAAATAAATAGGCTAGTGGGCTAGTCCGTTTGGACCCGTAAACGAGTCAGATTCTAAAAATAGGCGGGACCATTTGACAATTCTCATTTACTTGTATATGATCAATCATCCTTTCCTTTTTATTGCCCTAAGTGCCGAAAAGAATTCTTGTCAAATGATTTGGCCAAGTCTTAACTCGTCATTCATGGATAAGCCTTACAAGTACATTTCATCCCAACACTTCAATAATTTCGGTAAAAAAAAATTGAAAGTCATAGCAAAATTCTTCAGATTAGATAGCACTTCTTATTTCCTCAGCACAGAATAGCATATCTCTATTTGAGATAAATATTTATAAACTTAGAACTAATTCTCTCCTCTACAAACCGCATTCACAAAAGGCTAACCCAAACTCTAAAAGGAGATGAAAGAAAAAGAAATAACAAAACCATAATAACAAGGGTTCTGAAATTTTCTAATTCTACAAAGTCACATGAGAACAGAAGCCGATCAAGTCAAAACCGGTGCGCGCAGAGTTGGGCGCTGAAGCCCCAACTCCATCTTGCACGGTCCGTTCTCATCGGAGACACCGCCACAAGAATCATTCACCCCGATCCTCCTCTTCTTCACGGGCACCACGTGATGCGCACGTGACCCCAGCGTCAGCTCTAACCCGACCTCGTCGACCGGATCGCTCCCCTTCGCGTCTGACTCCGGTTCGCCACGGAAGAGGACCGAATTCTCCACCGACACGTCGCTCTCGCTCTCCGCGGCCGCCGTCACCGCCGCCGCCGCCGCGTTCCCCGCCTCGGACTGGTGGCTCAGCGACGAGTCGTGACTCCCCGACCGGTTTGCCGCCGCGGCATCCGGCTCGACCGGAACGATCCCGGTTCCCTTGCCCTTCGGCTTGGCGGCAGCCGCTCGCTTGCGAGTCTTGACGACTCGTCGGGCGTCGTGAGACGCGGCTGAGTCCTCGTCCTTGGACACGTGGCGTATGTCGAAGGCCTTCAACGGTGGGCCCCGCCCACTCGCCGCGACGTCCGAATTTATCGGCGTGATCGACTCGCCCTTCAAAACGGCTTCCACGGCTGCCTGGCAGAGCTGCCAGCTCCCGGACCACAACAAACCCACTGACCCATAAATCGGGTTCACTATGCGCCCGCACGCCTCGTACAGCAAGGAACGAAAAATCGCTGAAACAAGAGATCAGAATCGCAAAATTGAATCAGCAAGACCTTCTCAAAAACTAATCTACAATTTGTAATTAGACATAACAGATCTAAGAAAGATGTAACAGACAGAACCAATGGGGTTAGTCTAAGTGGTAAGCGACGCTTAAGTAAGGTCTCTGAAACACAATTATTCTCGCTGGGAGACTCACTTACTATAGTCAGGTGGGCAACTCAGATCGACCTAAATACGTCGAGGCAAAGCCTTGGACACCGGATAAACAATCTAAAAAAGATGTAAGAAAGAGAGAGGAGTGTGGAAGAAGAGGAGTAACTTTACCAGGACGAAGGTGCTCAGGGCCAGCGTTGACGAGGTTCATGAGGCCAGCACGGCCGTAGAACTTAGCGAGGAAGACGGTAGCGTTGGCCTGTGACTCTGGGCTCTTGATCCACTGCAGACAAGGCCTTATGCTACAATCCTCGCTGCATCCTTTTCTCAAGACCCGGCATCCGTTACAGCTCATCCGCATTTTGATGCACAACTTCTCTTGCTTCGTTCAGTTGTTTTTTTGAAGACAGAAAAAAAAAAAAAAAGCAAATTCAGAGTTCCTGTGAGATAGGTTTAGAGAAAGA
>QANU01058821.1:165252-187723 GCA_003254905.1 Nissolia schottii | reverse complement strand
CTCTGAATATAATATAATACTTATAAAAATAATATAAAACTTATAACAACATGAACCTATGTTTAGAAATCTTTTTCATGAGTTTAGAGTGTGTGTGACATAGATATAATCATAGTAACTTCAAACGATGAAGAGCAAAATGCTGGCATAATAATTGCCTCAAACCTATTGAAGCTAACTAGATAACTAATATCAACAGAATTGATTCAAAATACACAAACTAAAATTGATACGCATATTCAGCTAGAGAAGTCAGAAGAAAGTTTCTGAGTTGGTGCATAAGGATAAATAATAGTAGCACCACACATCACATTGTAAGACCACAATCCATCAAGCTTGGAGACTAATCAATTCTTTACTTGATCCTCATCACAATGATATGTCAGTCTATAGAGTGTTCAAGTGTAGCGTGACATATCCTAAATTATCCTAATATATATCCTAATAAACTAACATACTCTTATTGAATACTTATGTAATCTTCATTGTATATTGCCACCATGTTCCAAATATATATTTAATATTTATACTAATATCAAGTGAAAAAAAGTATATAATTATTTTAACAAACTTTAAATAATTTAAACTACTAAATCATGTTCATATTAATAAAAAAAAGTCAAAATTATTTAAAATTATTTAAGTTTCTAAATATGTGATTAAAATTATTTAAATAATTTTAGTTAAAATTATTTAAAATAAATATACAACACAAAATTGTTTGATGTTGGTTTTACCCTTTATAAGCACAAAAAAATTATTTAAATAAAATTTAATTTTTAGCTCTTGTAAAATTTTAAAGTTTGCTTTTAGTCCCTATAAAATTTCAAAGTTTGTTTTTAGTCCCTGTGTCTGGCTGGGGTTAACGACGCTGACGTGGTGTGCCACGTGACATAACAAAAACTTTATGCCATGAGGCCGTTAACAACAACTAGACACAGGGACTAAAAACAAACTTTGAAATTTTACAGGGACTATAAATTTTGTACAGGGAATAAAAATAATTTGAAATTTTACAGGTGCTAAAAACTTAATAAAGCCATTAATTATTAACTAAGCAATTAACTTATAATTTATTATAAAATTATTACCATTCTCTACAGCGTGTCGGGCAAGCTGGCAGGGCGTCCAGTGTGCACGTTGTCGTCCCAACCTTGCGTCCGCGCACGCTTCGACGCTGCCGACCTGGCCTTGTATTCATGGTCATCCCAGTATAGCTTCAACGCCGCTAGTTGGTCCGGAGTCATCCAATTGGGGTTCAGGGTCTTCTCCGATTTGATGTCTCGATAGAGCTATAGGCGTCGGCTAACTTTGTAGTTGAAAGCCTTCTTCATGGCCTCCTCCTCCTTTGGATCGATCATAAAATGATCCTAAAAAATAATAACAATTCAATAACTAAATTATTAAATAACACAATTTATGGAATTACTTAATATTTAAAATAACAACTTATTATTAATTTCTCACCTTGAAGACGTTGTACGTGCAATCCTTCTCCTCAGGTCGGAGATGTAACACCCTAGCTAACTGCATACCCTCGAGTAGTATGCAATGCTCACTAGGTTGTTATTCACTTGGTGGGAATACTCGTAGTCCCTCATTATTTTTTTCGAAAATACTAGGTTAAGGAAAATATGGACCAATTTAAAACTTTGCTACTGAGTGCGTAATTACGAAATATGAGCCATGTGTGAATCAAAGTATATAAGACAAACGATAGAGCTCGCGGCTTACAACCAATAGTCATTCATAGCATAAATATCTACATAAGCAAGTACCTGGTCCTTCACAGATAAGTACAACCAATCATATAATATTATAATAAAGTACATATGCATGTTATAATCATCCATATACATCATAAAGGTTCAACTAGTGCATAGCTGGCCCAACATGTCTTCATAACCTTGAAGATCTGTCCGTTCGTCATCGGTAGCTTGTCCTCTGTTCTTTTCTGATCCTCTTGGTGCTTCTCATAGCTCATGTCTGCCCCTGGAAGCATAAGTGAGTGGGGGTGAGAACATTCGTCCTCAGTGGGTTACCTTGGCGTCGGGGGATCTTTTAACTCACTTATCAACCGGCCGCTCAGGTGTTTCTAAGTGAACATGCATACTAACATCCTACTAATTATTATCTGGCCTAAGGTCCTGAACGGCTTTATCTACTTTACTAGGTGACTGGGAACTAGTCTTGCTTATCTAGGTTCTCGTGCTTGTTAACTTTTCTCGCGTATATACATAGCCGTCTCGAGCGTTCTCTTGACGGTATTTACTTCATACACATGCTCATATACTTTATCATATACTTATACATTACACACTCATTCATCATGCCATTGCATATTCATTCATTTCATACTTTATGCATGCTAACTTTGAGACTCTCTCATGCGTACCGGCTAACTAATGAACCGGGGCGCATCCTGCTTTCCATGCTCTCGGCTAACTAATGGACCAAGGCTGCGTCGGCTCCCAGCTAACTAATGGACCAGGGCCGCGCTGAGTCTTTCCCACTCATGTAGATGCGGCCAAACATCTACAACTTACTTCTGTCCTCTGATTGATGTCGGCCAGGCAGCGCTATAACGTGAGTGGTTGCGAACCACCGCGGATAACTAATGTTCCGTCTCCGATCATCAATAGAGATAACTGTCCACCTAGTGGGAGGGCAAGGGGTTGGCCCTATGACACAACCAAGTGAAGACCCATACATCATCATCATCATATCATTATCATTTCTTAGGTGTGACGTCACCCTTTCTCATTCATCTTTTCTTTCTTTCTTTCTTGTCCTTCCTTCTCATTAACCAATCCACCCCTTTGTGGGGACTGGTGAGGGGCGTTTCTGCCAAGAGAGATGCTTCCTATCATATAGCTACATACTTGTTCCCTAAGGTTCAATTATGCTCTTTAAACTTTACGTGATTAACCTCAAGTTCTCATGATGCATGATGGCATAACCATTCCTAACATACATATTCTACATGCAATGTTTCACATACATTATCATACAAATATGTCATGCACTCATCATAAACATACCTCATGAAAATGTTCTACATGCATCATCATAACATAACTCATTCATCCATCATATTCTCATAAACATAAGGGAGCATACTATCACTTGCTAAACCTAACATAGCATACCCAAACATTCGTTCCATAAACAACATAATCATATAAAACATAATCACATAACGTATATTATTTCCTTATGACAGCATAGGCTACGTCTGTTTTCTGTCAGTATTTAGTTATCAGAAACCGGAAAGGTTCGAGACCTTACCCCCAAGGTTTTTGATAGCCCGAAGATCATTTTTCATGTCTAAAATTTCAGATTCCGACCTCAGAACCACGAAATTACAATTCTACCATTTTTCCCAAAATTACCATTTCGCCCCGTAAACGCCCTGTTTTCTTTAGAATTTTTGTTCTCAAAAACCCGATGGACTCAAGACTTGCCCTTAAGGTTTTGATATTTATAAACCCATATTTTCTGAAAACAAACCCAGTTTTTCAGTCCCAATATGTGAAATTCCCATTTTGCCCTTTTTCATAAAAACCCTATTTGCTGCCTGTTTGCTGAGAAATTCATCGGGGACTCCAAAAATCACAAAACTTGACATCCCCACTCAAAATTTCGTGTAGAATCCAAAAATCACATTAGTTTTACATGATAAAAATCCCAGCATACAGTTCCTTTCAAAAATGTGACATATGCCTATTCCCGTCTTAGGCTTTCCTAAATTCTGACAGAATCACAGACAACAACAACAGATCCAGACAATCATCAACAACATATATATCAAGGTTCCAAAAAAAGGGCACCCTAACCTCATGTATTTCTAACACAAAACATAGCTAAACACATCCTAAATCACATAGACAGTGATTATGTCGATTTACCCACCTGTAAAAAAACCTTGTGGTGGTGAGTAAGACTTAGAGTGAAAACCTGTAGAAGCCTTGGTGCCTTCCAAGCTTTTGGCCACTTTTCTCCAAGAGAAACTTGAGAGAAACTATGAGCAAGCTCACGGTTTTGAGGAGAGGAAAATGAGGGAAATTTGTGAGAAGAAGGGTGTTGTTCTTAGAGCTTTGTAAGGAGAATGAAAGTGTGTTTCTATGGAATAATTGTGGGGTGATTTTTCTTGGTTGGCTTATGGAAAAAGATGAAGCTAAAGATGAAAGGATTTTAGGGAGATGAGACTTGGTTTTGTGCAGCTTGGAGACAAGGTGAGGAGGCTCAAATATTTTTGAAGGCCAAAGAAGTGTGCTAGGGCTTGCTTTGGTGTGTGTTTAAGAAGTATGTTGAGGATGCAATCGTCCTCCAAGAGCTGGAAACTCCCACGGTTTTGGCCAGAAATTTTGAGGGAAAAATGGGTTGAATAGTCAACATAGGTGATGTGATGAAGTATGGTGGTGATGGTAAGTATAGCATGGTGATGGTAAGTGTGGAAGCTTAAATTAAGGAACATGTTTGTTGACTAAAAATTCTGAAAATTCAGCAAGTGTTGGCCATGCTTTTGGGCTGGAATTTAGTGGGAATTTGTCACTTAAAATATTGTTAGTGATATTGTGTGGAAGTGTAAGAGTATGTGATTGGCCTTGATAAACTTTGGAGTGGCTAAGCTTAATTTTTGGGGACAATTTAATTGGAATTTTGGGGAAGTGAAGCCACGGTTTTGTGGCTAATGGTGAGTGGGAATTAATTAAATTTTGGAATTTAATAAAGTTAGATGAATAGTAGAAGATATGTGCATAGGTATGGCTTATGATGTGATTTGGTTTTGATGTGTAAGAAAGGATGGTGATGGGAAGTTTGAAAGCATGATTTAGGGAATTATTTTTGGCCCAAAAATCTCTTCAAAACCGTGCAGCCCTTCTTCTTGCAGCTGCTGAAATTTCATTTTTTTCCGGTTCCGGTTCGCTCGTGTTTTATCACTCGCAGTGTCGGTACGTCGCGCACGGTCGTCCCAAAAATATTTCTGTTTATACCGTTGCGATCCCCTAATTCCCCCTACCTAAGGGTATTAATATTTAAAGGTGTTTGTGAATTTTTCTCCAGGAAAATATTTTCACGAACACCTTTTCCGCGTCGGGAAATTTCATCGGCGAACAGCGGCTGTTCAGTTGTCTGCCGAATTTCCTACCGCGACACGTTTTATTTCCTAGGGATATTCTACCTAATAATGTCCCATTTTTATTCTCTAATCATGATTAGAAATTAATTTGGCATTTATGTGTACAATTATTTCTCTAAGAAAAACCGGGATGTTACAACAAGCGTCCCGGTGCTTGACGGACACCTGTAATTTACGCTTCCAACCTCTAAAAGAGTTCGCAACCAAACTTATTATGCAAAATCTTTACTAAGGGAAAACTGGGATGTTACAGAGATCCTGCCACTTGAAGACGGGACCGACTATAGCATTTCTTCAGCGACTCCGTCACAGCTCGCTTTCCAACGGCGTGAGGATCAAACCTATATAAACATTAAATCAAAACTTGTTAAATAATTAATAATAAATAATAATGTAAAAACTTACAAATTAATTAATTAACAAATAAATTAAAACATTTACATACCCGCTGAAGCTAGGATCAACTCGCAGAGGGACCCGATCATCAGTCTAGGATCCCTCAGTATGCGGGCCAACAGCCGTCGAAGTCTCTGGCTATTGGCTCTCAGCAGGGGAAGCTTGGGGAGCCTGCTCGGCATAGCTCTCGTACCTGGCTTGATCTGCTGCCGCTAGAGGCATGAAAGTCAATGGCGGAGCATCACCGGGCAACAGCCCAGGGGTGGGCATAAAACCCTCCCCAGTCGGTGATCCAGAGGAGGGCGTCTTGCCTCCCCTCCCCCGACCACCGTGTTGCACTAGGAAGCAGTGGGACACTGCTTCTTTCCTTTGTCATTGGCCATTAGTACTAAATATACAAAATTGAAAAATTCAAGTTAACACAATTAACTTAAATTAAACTATTATAATAATTTAACATATAATACTAATACTAATACTTAACATATAATAACAATAATACTAACAATTATATTAACATATACTAATATTGTACTAATATACTAACATAATAACATATAATTAATCAATATTACTAACATAATATATATTACTAACATAACATATATGACTAACATAACATACATAACGTACTAACATGGTGCGTATAATATACTAATATACTAACATATAAGTATAGTAACAATTATATACTAACATATAATTAATCAATAATACTAATACATATAATAACAATGTAAAAAATAAAATATATATACAAAGTGGCAGCCGACAGCGAACTTACCTTGAATGCTGGAGGCAGCAGGCGAGAGGGTGGCGCGAGTGTGAGAGAGTTTGGGAGAGTTTGAGGGAGTTTAGGGTTTGGAAGAATGGGGCTGCCGCGCGGGGAGGAGCTTTTAAAGCAACGGCTTTTCAGGTTACGTCGGAGTCCGATAGTAACTAGATATTTATTGCTGGTGGTTTGAACATGGGAGAAGACATGCCAGTTATTATTCCGAGGCGGTTACCGTCGGATATGGCTGACAGTAACAGTCGAACGTTAGATCTTTTTAGCTAATTACTGTAATTAGATAAAATTCTCTGAGGACTCAACTTATGTGAGATTTTAAGTTCCTCTTACTACCACCGTTTTTATTTTTCATTAGACAAATAATTTTATTTTAACCCAGGTATCACATATTTGGCCTTTATTTGGCGAAATGCTCATTGTCTTTTAGAGGGATTTCTTTCTCAGGTATGTTAGAGAAATTGGAAAGGTTTGTTTTATTGATGGTAGTTATTGCTTTTGTAAAGAGAATATTCCACCTTTCTATATATTAGGAAATTTACTCTCTTCATCTAAATAAAAATCTTCTATTGAAAAATAGCAAACATATAAATATAGGCAAAAAAACACATAATTATTTAAAAGCTTCAATTATGGTAAACCCTACAACTAACCTGAATCAAGTGCTGCTTCTTTTGAGTTCCTTAACACTTCCAACCCTAGCTAATATCTCAAATACAGTATCCGCAAATATATGAACACATTGTAAAAATACAACACACAAGTTGTGACTTTGAGAGGGTTAGTATATTAGACTCTGACTTCATTAGACAAAACATTTACAAGAGCTGGGCAACAGAATATTTATACTTGACTAGCTAGCAACAGAACAGAAGTTACCGTACAAACAGTATACCTCCAAAATATTTCCCCAAACGAAAAGAATAAAAATACATTACAAGATTAGTTAACAATGCGGGCAATTAAGAATTTCCTTTCATTCCTAGCCTACCTAGCCAACTGTACAATTCTAAACTTTGGCTACTAAGAACTTTTTCTTCTTGTACATGTTCCCAGTGAAATGGTGTTTGTGATGAAGAAAATATACATGGTAGTTCAAGCCATTCCTCATGAGAAAGAGAAAGCCTACTAGTCTAGCAAAGTAGAGCCCGCAACCTCTATGCTATATGTGATTTTTTTTTAGAAGCACAAAATCATAGCCTTCGGATCCCTTTTTGAAGAAAATTCTTCCAATCCATGTTGCCAAGTAAATATGTACCTTAATCGTTATTTTAAACATAATAAAAGAGGGTAACAATAACAAACTTCTAATGTTAATGAACAACTCATAAAAGGTCGGAGGAAGACGGAGTAGGGAAAGCAGGCCAACATGCAAGCCAAAAAGCAGCCACTGCCAACACTTCTGTTCTTACAGTTTGTAAGAAAATGGACCTTTGCGGCAATACCTATACAATAACAACTTTGTACTGAGGTCATGAATTAGCGATGTCAGTGTCCTTTCATAATTCAAACTATTAAATTCTAAATATCTACGGCAATAATACATAAACACAAATAAAAAGAAGTATTAACTCTAGGAACTAAACAGTGAAGAGCTCATCATACTTTCAACTTGCAAGCAGTTTAAAGGCTTATCTTCTAAATTTATCAACACTCCTCAAAAGACAAATGAAGCAATGAAGCTATCCTGACATGACAAGCCGATTCTAGATCAGCTTCAATGCATCATGCTATTTTAACAAAACCAACTAGGTCTTGTCTCTGAGCACAATGGTTATGGACATTTGATTTGGTAAGCTTGCTGCCCATCACCTGTAGGTTGGTATCGAAGTTTGTTCACCTTCATTTGGCAATAGGAAGAGGAAGAAATGAAAAGCACTTCTAAAGAAATATGTTAGAAGTCAAATAAGCATAAAATGATTTGGCATCCATGTCACGTATTGGCCTACTAAGATAAGAGAGCTCACCGAGCTCAGTATCCTTTTAACATTTGTAAATTCAAAAACCTCTGCATCAAAAGTTTTCATGACCTAGAAACAAGTAGGTCTTGCAGGACGCAAGCATGCACCCTTTATCTTCTTCCTTCATCTTTGCATGAACTTAGAAGTAGCCATGATGGACATTAAAAGCTATTAACTAATGTGATTATTACTTAGGTATAATCTTAGATGAAACAGAAATTTAAAAAAAAAAATGGAAGGGAATGGTCCTTTATGAAATTTCCTAGAGCCAATAAAAACTCCGATTTTGAAGTCTTTATTGCCTGACTATCTTCTGAGTTAGAGAACATGAAATTGCCTCTCAACAGAAACCATGACACCACATCTCAATGGAACACATTGATCTTTCTCCTTTTCTTGCGCATTTTTTGTCTTGCTTCTTTTTCCCCTTTCTTTTGTTTAGGAGGATGCCTTATCCTCCTTTCTCTTTGAAATTCTTTCCTTTTATCTTCTATCAAAATATCTGTAATGGCACCAAATAATGATCAAGAGAATGATTGAGCAATAGACTAAGATTGTATTTACGTAAACGTAAATAAGAAAAACAAGGATTGGTAGCTCTTCGAGAGGCTAGCTACTCTCCCAATAATCAACTTCACTGTGTGACCCCCACGATGCATTCTGTTCAACCCTAAATAGCCCCCTTTCCCAATCATTAATTACACGGAATCACCAAACCGCCCCTTGCCTAGTGTACACCTTATCATAAGAGGATTTACTCTTATACCTAGGTGCACTACTATGGACCTCCTCCCTAATCCCTATCAGTGGACCACCCTCGCTAATAGCCAATAGTCAAATCAGAGCCAGCCGTGACAATATCACACCAACAATCCTCATATTATGGACATGTTAAATCAAACCACAAAGTTCCCATCAAACCAGTAACACAGCAAACCAAACTGCATCTCACTATGATCCATCCATATACAACCAAAACTATTATGTTGCATCCATGTAAAACGGAACCTCAAGCAAAAAAATAGTAAACTTCTAAAACTGGATTTGGTTGTTGTAGAATTTTGAGTAGATAATGAGGTCAGGTCCCCGGAACTTTAAAAATATGTCATCTAAATTTTGATCCATAAAAAATGTCATCTAAACTACATTAAACTGACATAGCACAGCTTCAACATAGACACTGGATTTTATATGCCACTAGTGATGATTGTGTAATTGCCTTGAGAAATTAAGTAATAATCTTCTGATAAAATAAAGGGCAGTCAAAATCCATTAGCATTTAGCAGCTAAGGTCATATAATCTTCCATAAAAATTGATAAGGTAGACACTTCAAGGAAAATTATACTCAAACTGCTTCAAAACTTCAATCTCAGTTAGTCCAAAATTGAAGCCCCAACATAAAAATCGATAAGGAAAATGGTTCAGGAATTATCAACATGAATAGGCTATATATCTTCAAATAATGTCGGGATGCAAATGCAAATGCAATCATATAACATAATAATCTATCACTATAATAGAAGGGACAAGTTTATCACTTACCCAAGAACAATGACGCAGCCCAGTGCACAAGGCTCCACTCTGACTGGATCTAGGGAAGGTAAATAAATGCAACCTTATCCCTGCATGTGAAGACACTATGTTCAAGATATGAACTTATGACTTTAGTGTCACAAGGCAGCAACCTTACATTACACAAAGGCTCACCCTCTAAAGTAACGAATATCAGATTGTGGCTTAAATGCTTCAGCTGATTTCATTCAACATTCAGGTATTTATACTCATGAGAGAGTAATTACAACTTCTATTTACAATAAGAATAACTGAAGACTTAAACCATTCCCAGTGACATTAATGTTTCAAAGCTAATCTATTATATTTCTCATGCAAATTAATTGATTCAATATTCAACAGTTACTAATTGGTTGCAAGATGAACTAAAGATTGACTAAAATTAGTTTGCTAACTAGAGATTACTCAAATTAGCACTTAGCTTTGTTCCTCTGATGAGGGTGTTGTGGCTAGAACTGCTTGGGTGGCATCGTTGGAGAGTCTTGGAGTCAATAGCCAGTGGGCAGTGATGAATGGAATCTGTCAGAATGGCAAGAAAGGTTACTTTGGATATTTTATTGGGGGGAAAAATTCAGCCAACTATACTGTCAAGATATTTGTGTTTCACTTATTCACTCGTAGTAACAGTAAGTAGACATTAAATACCTTGGAACATACTGGAAAAGAAAAAGAGTATTGGATTAGCAATATCAGCATGCAGTGCAACAATGTCAATTTCTTCTGGACTCATTGCATCCTTAAATAGTTTATTTAGATCCTAGCCATTTCTTCTGGACTATTGCATCATTAAATAGTTTATTTAGATCCTAGCCAGATTGCAGAAACACTAACCCATGGGTATATCAGTAATGTAATGGGAAAAGAAGAGTTATTGAGGTCATGTCAAGATTAAAATGGTTAACCAAATGCAACAACAAAAACTAAAAGTATTATTAAATATGAGACTTGATCAAAACTTAAAACAACAGCCATGCCATTGTGGTCAAATCAAATTGAACAAATTGAACATTAATAGAAAGTACAACTGAATTTGAAAATAAAGTAACTGACCTCGCTTTATCATCTCATAAGGCATTTAACAACCACTTCATGAAGAAGTTACTCTATTTATCATTGCGGTTCTGTTCTTCAGAAGAGCAAGAATAACTCTCAAAAGTTACAGCATTCGAGAAGCAGATGTTTCCACCTTATAAAACAAGGGCAATGCTTCATCAAACAATCTCCCTTCAAAAAGTCCATTGATCATAATGGTCTATTTTTGGGCATCTGGACAACATGCTTTAAGCAAACGATGATCAGAAAATCCCGTGCAATATTTTGAATTTAATCTTTGAACAAACTATCAGTAAGTATAGTTGTGTGCACACATCACACTAACTTCCTCTGTCCACAATGTCCTGAAATAAGACGCTTGCGGCCAAGATGCTGGCTTTTACAAAGTGCATCTAGATAAGTGATAAACGCAGGCTGTAAACCATTGTTATGCCTTACATTAACAAGCCGCCACGCATCTTAGATCCTCCCATATTTACTCAAGCCATCTACAAGGGAAATACAAGTCACACTATCAGGAACCAAATTTTTTAGACGCATTTCTTCATAGAGAGACATGGCTTTGTCTATCCTTTTACTCTTGCAAAATACATTAATCAAGATGGTATAACTCCAAACATCAGGTTCCAGACCATTTTCAATCACTTGGTTAAATAATGAAGTTGCCTTGTCAAGATGTTGGCTTTTGCACAAAGCATCTAACAAGATACTATAAGTAATTGTATCAGGAAGCGGACCATTATCACACATCTCATCAAGAAACTTCAATGCATGTGAGATCTTCCCACATTTACACAAACCATCAATAAGAGAACTGTAAGTTATAGTATTAGGAACCAAATTCTTTAGATGCATTTGCTTCAGGAAAACCGTAGCCTCACCTATCCTTCGATTCTTGCAACACCCATTAATCAAGATGGTATAACTCCAAACATCAGGTGCCAAACCAATCTCAGTCAGTCGGCTAAATAATGCAAATGCCTGGTCAAGATGTTGCCTTTTGCATAAACCATCTAACAAGATACTATAAGTGACAATATAGGGGCTCAGACCACTATTATGTATTGCATTAACAAGTTCCCAAGCATATGAGATTCTCCCAAATTTGCAGAGGCAATCAATTAGAAAATTGTAAGTCACAAGATTAGGAACCAGTTTCTTGTGAAGCATTTCATCAAAGAGACTCATGGCTTCGTCTAATCTTTCAAGCATGCAATATCCATTAATTAAGGTGTTATAAACCCAAACATCCGGTTCAAAACCCCATCGAACAACCATATCAAATAATTTCCTTGCCTCATCAACCCTATTATGTAAACAATACCCACCCATCAAAGCAGTGTAAGTAACAATAGTAGGTGCATGACCTCTTTCAATCATTACATCACACATATCTTGGGCTTCTACGAGCATTCCTTTCTTACACAATGCATCAATCAAAATAGTGAACACATAAACCCTAGGAGAAACACCCCTCTGAACCATTTCATCAAGCAAACAACCCGCTTCCTTCACCTGCCCTGCAATACACAACCCGCGAATCATCGACCGTAAGTGAAGGAATTCGGAGCAATACCCCTAACAGTCATTTCATTGAACAATTCGCGTGCCTCACTCAAAAGTCCACCTTTGCACAACCCGTCAATAATCGTGCTATACATCACCACATTCGGCCTAACCACCCACCCTTCCACCATCCTCAACATCCTAGCTGCAGCCCTCGCGTCCCCTGCCTCGCACAACCCATTGATCAACGTCCCGTAACTAACTTCATCCAACCGAAACCCCTTCCCAACAAGCTCGTCGTGAAAGTCCAAAGCCCTCACAACCTCGCCACCAATACACAACCCTTTAATCAAAGTATTCAACATGACAACATCAACACCGTAACCCAACTTGATAACCTTCCCCAAAACAGAGAACGCAATTGAAACCTTACCCACGTGGCAGTAACAATTGATCAACACGGTGAGCGTGACGACACAAGGGACGACACCCTTTAGCTCCATTTCGGCGCAGAGGGAAATGGCGGTGGGGCAACGCTTCATCTTGACGAAGGAGAGCAAGAGCTTGTTGAATTGGGACACGTGCGGGTGGGGGCGCGTGAGAAGCATGCGCTTGAAAGAAGCGAAGGCGGCGTCATGTTGAGCATTGGGGGAGAGAGCAGAGAAGTGACGGTAACTATTACAGTTGGGGAAGCTGAGAAACGGAGCGTAGTGAGGGAAACAGAGGAGGAGTAAGGTGGAGGCGGAGAGGGTGAAGAAGGTGCAGAACCTGGGGATGATGCGGTACCTCGTTGTGCTTGTGATTGTGATTGTGTTGTGGCACAACAGCATCTTTTGTAGTGATGAGCGTTTGGTGGAGTTTGTTCTCTGTTTTAAGGTTCTGGAGAAGGAGGAGGAGGGTATCTTTTTGAACGTTTTGTTCTGTGGAACGCGCCTCGGTGCTTTTGGTAGCTCGCGCGGCTAAAACAGTAGGCAGAGCTTAGGTTGAGGAGACCACAAGAGTGAAAGGACTTCCCCGTCAAAATCAAAAGCATGCGGATCTCTACAACTTGGAACTTGCTCTGAAATTTGAGGTGCTATTTTGAGTAAATTATAAAAATAAAAATAAAAGAGAGAGAGTTTTTCATGAGTTTAATCTTGAGCTAATGTCTAATTTGGTCCCTGAAAAAGAAAAAGTTGTGTTACACTACTTAGTTTGTGGCAAGAAATAAGTCCTCTTGTTGTCGTTGAAGTTTTTAGACATCAGTCACGTTAATCGCTCTATTCATATGCGTCGTGACAAACATTAAGGTGGCCATTAAATGCTTTGTTAATGCCTAACTAGCGCCTTAAGGAAAGTAAAAGTTGCATCACCCTAATTAGTTCTTGACAAAAAAAAGTCTCTAAAGTTTTTAGACAGTGGTCATATTGTGCCTCCTATTGAATGTGTCGTTAATGTCTAGCGTTTAAAAACTTCGGAAACTACAAGGGTACATTTTTTAACTACAAGGACTAATTAAGATAGTGCAACTTTTCTTAGAGACATAGTTGGACTTTACTAGAACATTTGTCAGTTACCCTCGCATCAATCATGATGCACATGGATGAAGGGATTAACGTGACTAATAAGAGTATTCATGACCCAATTTAACTCTACTACCGGAAGCCTAATTGGTCAGATTCGAGATTGTTAAATTTGATTTGAAGTCCTTTTTTGTGTCAAGTATGTGTTATATTTCTGGTTGACTCAACTTAGTCCTAAGTTAAATAATTCTTCAAAATTTATATTATTTTTAGAAATTAGTGATATATTATATCATTTTTATACTTTACATAACACTAGGATCTGTACCTGTACAGTTGCGCATAGTACATAATAGAGTTAGTTAATATTAACTGATATATTCATAAAGGCTAATTATGATTATGTCACGAAATAACATGATTGTTGTATCGAATTGTAAAGATCAATTTGCGAGTACTGAAGATGTTACAAAATAACTTACATTCCCCATATACGTATCTACCCTAAAATATACTAACCAACATAGAGTTTGGCATTCGTTTGTGGACAACAAATGACAATCAGAACAAGTTTCAACACACACTACTAATTAATGTCGTTAACAAAATATTGTTACATTATCAATACTTGTTCATAAGTGTGTTCCGACAGAAACATGTTGTAAAATGCACCTGATATGCAGTGTTCTGTTTCAATGTGAAATGTACTGCATCTAGTAGTCATCATTAAGTATTATTTGACATAAACTTCGACATTCAGCGTACCTTAAGTAGTCCTATAAAAAAAAATTCAGCCTAAGTTGACTTGTGTGAGTCATTTAGACCACAAACATTGGTTACTCTTACTGCAATAATTCCAATATAAATAATATGAAAACAAATGGTCTGTTCAAATCCTTCTATTAAAAAAATTCCTTGACTAAAATAATGTTTAGATGAAAATTTGAAATTAATCCAATCTACAAAAGGCCAAACTCAGATGTACCATTAAAGGTAACTAAAATACTATGCATATTCAATTCAAAGTCTGAGAAATAATTGATTGATTCATTTTAATGGCCCAATCACTGAATTTCAATTTTGTTCCTTGTGAATTAACCAAATGGATTAATTTAAAATTAGACAGGATGTCATTTTATTAAAATGATGTCTTAGTATGAATATGCTGGTGTTAATGGCTACAATCAGCACATTTGAATTTTATTAGTGTTGGTGGGATTAACTCTTATGAGAACTTAAACAACCTCAACGCCCCCAACTTGAGAGCCAATCTTGTAACATATCAAGTATGAGAAAAATATGATGTATAGCTGTCATTAGTAGTTAATCAGTTTTCTAAACCCTAAAACCCTAAATCCCACATGTCACTGTTATTTTTCTTTTTTTAGATATATTTGACCTTAATCAAAGGGTGCTAAAGTAGGATTTTCCATTCAAGAAAATCCCCATGTACATAAGCAATATGAATTAGTAACATTTCATACAAACCAACGTATGTAGTACTAAATCATATTTCTAATTACAATATTTCTGTGTTTGGTTTCTACAGGTTTATCAGAGTAGGTTAAACATCATGTGCATTTAGCAATGTATGTACAATTTCCAACATGGTAGTAGCTTCTACTATAACAAAGCTTCTAAAATATGCATGGAATCTAAACATTATTTCAATTCAGTAGTTCTTGTTTAGCTACTGAATACTGTAATTTGATTATACAATGAAAGAAATATTAAGGAATACAGTTAAATCATTTCTTTGCTGCTTACTTTATTTTATTATCAACTGTTATAATTCAAGGTACTCATCTAGACTGGTCATAGTATAGACTGTAGAGCTTTGAATTACACAAAACATAAACCTTTCATTAAACATTAATTCATCAAGGACTTACATACACCGTGAATGAACTACATAGGGATCACATTTGTAATAACTTAGGGTCATAACCAAATAGATAACACTGACATAACCAAGGCACATGCTAATACAATGTAGCATACAGTGTCAAAACCGTGTTGTACATTTTAGGAAGTTTTATATTTTATTCTTAATGTATCTTTATCCTGTATCACAGCTGTATCTTGCTATTAATATTAGAATTATGTATTTAGAAACAATCCCACAATCATAGGGATTTGTTCTCTAGAATTAGTGGTTCATATTTCCTAAAATAGCCAGCAAGCTCATGTGTGTATATATACGTCTAATGACCTCAGAATTAATATAGCAGAATATATTATTCCTTCTAACTTTGATATGTTATCAGAGCTCCTGATCTTTAGGAGTCTCTGACCGTGCCTGAAACCCTAAGTCACAGCCTTCATTGCTGCACAACATTGAGCCCTGCTGTAGCCTTCATTGTTGCACAACCTTGGCCTTATCGCAGCCTTCATCGTTGTGCAGTCCACTTTAACTTGATCGCACCCTACTGGAGGTAGCTGAGATCATGATGGCTGAGAGCGTGGATCTTATTCTGAAAACTAGGGACAAATCCCAAGCTATGGGAGAATTGCAGAATGTTCATTCTGATTATAGATTAAACGGAAAAAACTATCTCAAATGGTCTCAACTCATTAAGACCATCTTGAAAGGAAAAGGGAAGGTCAGTCACCTGATTGATAATGCCTTTGATGAACAGGATGCCAAGTTCAAATCATGGGATGAAGAAGAGTCCATGATCATGGCATGGCTGTGGAATTCAATGGTCTCAAAAATTAGTGATACCTGCATGTTCCTTAAATCAGTAAAGGAAATTTGGGAGGCAGTAGAACAAACCTATTTTAAGGCCAAGGATGCTGCTCAAATATATGATGTAAAAATGAAAACCATGGCTGCCAAACAAGGAAACAAATCTGTTACAAAATATGCCAATCAACTCAAGTCCCTATGGATGGAATTGGATTACTATCGAGTTATAAAAGCAAAATGTTCAAAAGACTCAGCAGTCCTTAAGGAGTATATTGAACAAGATAGAGTCTATGATTTCTTGGTAGGCCTGAATCCTGAATATGATCAGGTTCGAATCCAAATCTTGGGAAAAAAAGTCCCAGGGGGTTAATGAAGTGGTAGCCGTTATTCGGAGTGAAGAAAGTAGGAGAGGACTGATGTTGGAAACCCCAACTACTGAAAGCTCAGCAACGAAAGCTGAAGGAGGAACAACCATGATAACTAACCAGAGTAAAAGCGGGTTTTCCAATATGGAGAAAAAGCAGGAGGAAGTGGTGTACTTACTACAACAAGCCGCGTCACACAAGGGAGAAGTGCTGGAAATTACATGGAAAACCCCCAAGCCGAGAATGGGGGTAGAAAGGAGGCCCTCCAAAAAAGGAAGGACAAAGACAAGCACACTTTGTTAATGGACAAGGTGAAGAATCTGTCCAGCTGAATCATGAAGAGATAGAAAGGGTAAGGTACTTCCTTAGTAAATTGGAGAAGCCCTCAGGTATGTTCTCATTAACATATTCTGGTAAGTTTCCATTTTCTTTTGGACTTAATGTTTCAGATACACCCTTTACCCATTTCTGGATACTAGATTCTAGTGCCACTGACCATATGACCCTCTACCCAAATACTTCTTTACATATTTCCCATGTCCTAGCAACAAGAAAATTTCCACAGCAGATGGAACCTTTATAACTGCTGCAGGGCAAGGAAAGGTCCAAATAAGCCCATCTATAACATTAAAAAATGTCCTTCATGCCCCTAAACTGTCCACCAATCTGATTTCTGTACAGAAACTCACAAAAGATCTCTCTTGTAACGTTTTTCATGACAACTATTGTATATTTCAGGACAAGAACTCAGGGAGGACGATTGGACATGCTAGAGAATGGAATGGTCTGTACTACACGGAGGATCCTAATCATGGTACCAATAGTCACTCTCTCATATCTGAATCCACCATGACCAATAAAGAGAAAGCTCAATTATATCATCGTCAGCTAGGACACCTTTCATTTCGAGTTGTAAAAGTGATCTTCCCTTCCTTGTTTAAGAATTTAAATGTGGAGATTCTCCATTGTGAGGTGTGTGAGCTTGCTAAACACAAGCGTGTACCTTTCCCCATTAGTAATAAAATGAGTCATTTTCCTTTTTCTCTTATCCATACTGATGTCTGG
Organism: Nissolia schottii; assembly: GCA_003254905.1. NCBI lineage: Eukaryota > Viridiplantae > Streptophyta > Magnoliopsida > Fabales > Fabaceae > Nissolia > Nissolia schottii. The sequence continues at coordinate 169,683 of QANU01058821.1, read as the reverse complement.
GGTCCTGCGAATATCCCTAATATCTCAGGTGCTAAATGGTTTCTAACCTTCATAGATAATTGTAACCGGGTCACTTCAGTTTTCCTATTGAAACATAAATCTAACGTTAGCTCCATTTTTTTCTTTAGTTTGTCTCTATGATTAAAAATCAATTTGGAGTTAATATCAAGAGAATTAGATCTGATAATGCCAAGGACTACTTTAACTTGGTGCTCAACTCTTTTTGCCAAAAGGAAGGGATAATTCATGAGTCTTCATGTGGTAATACACCACCACATAATGGGATTGCAGAAAAAAAAAAAGGGCAATTATTAGACCAAACTAGAGCTCTACTTTTTCAAAATCATGTTCCAAAGGAATTTTGGGAAGCCCTTCTTACTACCACCTACCTAATCAATAGGTTACCCTCTAAAATCTTAGTATCAAAAAGCCCATGGAAGTTCTATCCTCCTTCTACACACACATAGACCCTACAAATAAACTCCAACCTAGAATATTTGGGTGTGTATCCTTTGTGCATGTTCATAGTAATGAAAGGGGAAAATTCGACCCTAGGGCTGTCAAATGTGTATTCTTAGGGTACTCAACCATAAAAAAGGGATACAGGTGTTTTCACCCCCCGTCAAAGAGATTCTTTGTGTCAAGGGATGTCACATTCGACAAACAAGAGAGCTACTTCCAGCCTCATCATCAGGGGGAGAATGTAAGAAAGGAGGAAGATGAGCCTCTCATGCTTCCAAATATGGCATTTGGACCTGAAATTGGGACAAATAGAATTGTTGTCCCTGAAACTGAGAGAAGAACAGAACAAGCACCTGAACCAGCAGCAGGACCTAATTCAACAGCTGAATCTGCACCTGAACAAGCACCTGAATCAGCAGCTGAATATGCACCCAATGATGGTGGGAAACTTGGAAAAAAATCTGGTATATTCAAGAAGGAAAAAGGCCATTCCAGAATCTATCCATGTCCAAGAATCCAACCTACCATCCTTCCTTACATGAGGTAATAGTTTCTAATCCTAGAAACTCCAATAATTCTAATGAGTTTATTTTGGAAAATTCAGAAGCACAGGTGGATCAAAACCTGGATCTTTCTATTGCCCTTAGAAAGGGAACCAGAACATGCACCCAACAACCACTTTATCCTCTATCAAATTTCCTATCCTCTGAAAAATTCTCTCCTACCCATAAAGCCTTTCTCACAAACGTAAAATCTATACCCACACCTTCCTTTGTATCTGAAGCATTATCTGACAAGAAATGGAAACAAGTCATGGATGTGGAAATGGAGGCGCTGAACAAGAGCAGGACCTGGGAACTTGTCACCTTACCAACTGGAAAAAAACTAGTAGGGTGCAGGTGGGTATATGCTGTAAAGTATCGGGCTGATGGGACCATTGAACGTTACACGGCAAGGTTAGTAGCCGAAGGATTCACTCAAACCTATGGAGTGGATTACTTGGAGACATTTGCCCTGGTTGCTAAGATGAACACGGTCAGAGTAATATTGTCATTAGTAGCAAATCATGACTGGGATATGCAGCAGTTCGATGTGAAGAATGCATTCCTACAAGGAGATCTTGAAGAAGAAATATACATGGAGTTGCCCCCTAGTTATGATGGACAGGTTGCTGCTGGAACCGTTTGCAAGCTAAAAAAAGCTCTGTATGGGCTGAAACAATCTCCAAGAGCATGGTTTGGAAGATTCACCAAAGTTATGACAAATTTGGGCTACAAACAAAGCCAAGAAGATCACGCCTTATTTATCAAACATTCAGTTTCAGGGGGAGTAACAATATTATCGGTGTATGTAGATGATATTATAATAACGGGAGATGACAAAGAGGAGCAGCAAATGTTAAGCCAATGTCTTGCCATGGAATTCGAGATTAAGACATTAGGGATACTTAAATATTTTTTGGGAATTGTAGTGGCCCATTACAAGAAAGGAATTTTCATATCTGAACAAAAATATATTACTGACTTGCTTAAAGAAACAGGAAAGACAGCCTGCAAACCAGCAAGTACTCCAGTTGATCTAAATATAAAGTTGGGAAGTGCGGAGGAGGATAATGTCGTGGACAAGGAAATGTACCAAAGACTCGTGGGCAGGCTTATTTACTTATCTCATACTAGGCTAGACATTGCTTTTGCTGTGAGTCTAGTCAGCCAATTTATGCACCAACCAAAGGAGGCACATTTGCAAGCTGCCCTTAGAATTGTTCAATATTTAAAAGGGACTCCACGAAGAGGGATTTTGTTCAAACGAAACAAGAGTGAACGTCTTGAAGCATACATGGATGCAGATTATGCGGGGTCAGTTGTGGATAGGAGATCAACAACTAGATACTGCACCTTCCTTGGTGGAAACCTAGTGACTTGGAAGAGTAAAAAACAAAGTATAGTAGCTAGTTCAAGTGCTGAAGCAGAATTTCGAGCAGTGGCCCAACGAATATGTGAACTTCTATGGCTGAAGATTATATTGGAAGACTTGAAGATAAGGTGGGATGAACCTATGAGGTTATATTGTGACAATAAATCTGCAATTAGCATAGCCCACAACCCGGTACAACATGATAGAACTAAACATATCGAGGTAGACAAGCATTTTATCAAGGAAAAGCTAGACAGTGGCTTGATTTGTACCCCATATGTGTCCACTCAGAGTCAACTTGCAGACATACTCCCCAAAGGGTTGAACTCACTAACTTCGAAAGAATTATATCCAAGCTAAGAATGGAGAACATCCACTCACCAGCTTGAGGGGGAGTTTCAAAACCTTGTTGTACATTTTAGGAAGTTTTTGATTTTATTCTTAATGCATCTTTATTCTGTATCACAACTATATCTTGCCGTTAATATTAGGATTATGTATTTAGAAACAATCCCACAATCATAGGGATCTGTTCTCTAGAATTAGGGGTTCATATTTCCTAACATAGCTAGCAGGCTCATGTGTATATATATATATATATATAGGTCTAATGACCTCATAATTAATATAGCAGAATATATTATTACTTCTAACTTTGATACATACAATAATAGCACCTACACTTAACACCGGAAAATAGTACATAAGAGACACTAAGACAGCTTCTTAATAGAGCCATTGCTTCTTAACATTTCATGACCTGTATTTTAACCAAAATATAGGGTAGAGTCTATCAGACAGGGCCCCAACATCACCACATCGTTTAATTTCGCTTCTTGAGTCCAAGCACACCCATGCAAGAGAGTCCTCCTATTAGAAATTTCATGGATCAAACACATTTATATCTCACTCACATACGTAGGGAAAATAGGCTCCACTAAAAATCCCAATTTACTAATGTTTTCCATAACAACCAAAAGGAAATCCTCAACAAAGAGACGTGGGGATTGTCCAAATATCCACAATTTATTTCCATCCAACTGAGTGTACATCAAAGTAGCCAACTTTTCCTTGATATGCAACAACATTTTGAGCCTTGGACTTACCTTTGCTAGGCCACAGTAGTTGCTACAAATCGACAACTCTTCAAGCAGAATGAAACAAAGGATAAGGGATTCTTTGGGTTAATCTAGAAAATGACTTATTGATAACTCTCCCATGAGAGTTATTTCGCTGATTTTTTGCATACAATTTTAAGATCATTTCATGCATTTTAGGATAGTCTTAGGTGGTTGTTCACTGGTTTTCAATAATAAGGACCTTAAGGAGAGATTGAGCAAAAAGGGCTACTTTGAAGTGCTGAAATGGTTTTAGTCGTAATTTGTTACAGGGTTTTCACCTTGAACATGGACGAATTTCGGATAGACTCCGACTACAATGTTGAAGATTTCCTTAGTTTTAATTGGAGACATGAATCACATCATTCAGAATTTTGTAAAAGAAGTTATAGCGTTTTTACCATCACAGTGCAAATCAAGAAGCACTACTCGAGTAGTGCAGTGCAGTGGCAGAAGCTCCAGAACTGAATTTTTTAGAGTACTACTCGAGTAGTGCTTGCATTTTTATATGCAACCTTTAATAAACCCAGAAGAAGAAGAAATTTAAACATAAAAAAAAAAATAAAACAAAAATAACTTTGCATTTTTATATGAAAATTGCTTCAGCATCAAAGAACAAGGAGAATCCACTGGTGGAGCATGATTACACGTATACAACCAAGTAGCATACAACACTGAAAATTATCATGAGGTTTGAGATAATTGAACTATTGAAGCGTATCAGACGAAATCTTAAAAATAGCTTCATGCACACAACATATTCTGTAAAGAAAAACATCAAGTGATAATGTGTTACTAAATTCAATTTAATCGGTATAGTTTCTTCTGCCGGGAAATCATCAAATGACTAGCATAATATGACTTAATGTTTGGGAAGGTTAGAAGGCTACTTTAATAGACAGCTACTTAGGCACTGATTTGATTGAAAAGATAAAAA
>QANU01058821.1:60259-165171 GCA_003254905.1 Nissolia schottii | reverse complement strand
GAAAGAAGAAATGAAAACCACATAGCAGCAGAATGAATCATGAACCCTGTAGTTTAAATACTTCTACAATAGTTTCAGGTAGACTCATCCTAACAACACGCACTTGTTCATAGAAGATGTCAACAATCAAAGGATTAGTGTGATGCTCGTCATTAAAGAAAACCAAGTTAAACATCTGAAAACAGCAAACAAACTATTTTTCAAAAAAAAAATTTGATTTTAAGGGGGCCTATACTGTGGAACCACTTATTTGTCAACTTTTTTATTTTTTAATTTTCAGGATAAGAACTGAAATAGGTCGCGGGTAAAATAATTTGTAACAAGCTATTCAATTTAGCTTAGTTTGTTGCATGATAAATGCGACAATATATGATCTATGTAACACCAATCAAGAACTCAGAACTTCAGATACTATCTATCTTATACACTTGCCGCATATCTCACGATGGGAAGATCCACCTCAGAATGAAAAAGCAGATTGGGATTGCTCAAGAAAGAAGGATACAGCCAATGCAAGACTCAAAAGATGAGATGACCTGAACATCACTGGCAAGTGGTAGTGATGCCATTATTGCATTGCTCAATTCCTCTTAACCAACAGAAACACAATTCATCTTTCGGACAACAAATTCAACAGCAACAGAAATGAATCTCAATTGGAACTGAGGTATTTCCCCTTCTTTTGTCTTTTCAACAAGCCTCTAGCGATCATTTCATGAAGAAGTTTCTCGGCCTTATCATTCTCATCGTTTTCAAGAAGAGCACGAATAATTGTTTCAAAAGTTACAGCGTTAGGGATGCAACCGTCATCTTCCATTGTAGACTTCAAACCCAATGCTTCATCAAGAAAGCCCTGTTTACAAAACCCATTGATCATAATAGTGTATGTGTAAACACTAGGTCGCCATCCTTTAATCAAAAGATCCTCAAAAACCTCTTGCGCATCCTTAAGTCTTCCCTCCTTGCATAGACCATCAATAAGTATATTGAATGTACATACATTTGGATGAATTCCCTGGTTTTTAAACTTAGTGAATAAAACAATTGCCTCGTCAAGATGATTGCTTTTGCATAAAGCATCTAGTAAGGCATTGTACGTGATTACATCGGCGGGTTGACCTTTATCATACATCTCATCAACAAGCTCCCAAGCACAAGAAATTCTCCCCGATTTGCACAAGCCATGAATGAGTGTATTATACGTTACAATATTAGGAATCAAATTTTTGCAACCCATTACTTTGAAGAGATTCATGGCTTCATCCACCATTTTAACTTTGCATAACCCATTGATCATGATACTATAGGTGTGAACACTATGAGCCACTCCTTGGTGGGTCATGGTGTTGAATAAGTCTTTTGCCCTGTTCACCTCATTAACTAGGCAATACCCATCCATTAAGCTATTATAAGTAACAACTACAGGTTTTAAACCGTGTCTAATCATCAAAGCAAGCATATTTTTAGCCTGCTTGACCTTTCCTTCCTTGCATAAGCCATCAATCAAAGTATTAAAGGTATACATATCCGGACCGATGTTTTTCGACACCATTTCATTAAGCAATGCAGCTGCTTCCTTCAATTGACCCACAAGGCACAATCCATACATCAGAGTACTGTAAGTGACAACATTGGGAGAAATTCCCCCATCAACCATTTCAAAATATAAATCATACGCCTCAGCCACAAGTTTATCTTTGCATAAGCCATCAATGATTGTGCTGTACATGACCACATTGGGCGTAACCCCTTGCCCTCTGATCTTTCTCAGTATCTGAATGGCAGCTCCGGTACGTCCTATCTTACAGCATCCATTGATCAAGGTCCCATAACTAACTTCATTTAACTGAAACCCTAGAGCTGCCACTTTGTCGTGAAAATGCAGTGCCTCTTGAACCTCTTCATTTAAACAGAGACCTTTCATAAGCGCATTTAAGGTTACGGTATTTGGTTGATAACCCATTTTGACAATCTTTGCCAATACAGAGAATGCGAGAGCCACGTGACCCATGTGGCAGTAACAATTGATCAAGATGCTTAAAGTAAAGATGTCTGGAGCGATTCCCTTGAGTTGCAGGTGTTTAGAGAGGGAAATAGCAATGGGGTAATGCTTCATCTTCGCAAGGGAACCTAAAATCTTGTTAAATTCAATGATGGGTGGCTTAAGACGCATGCATAGCATGCGATTGAAGGAAGCAACGGCATCGTCAATGTTATCAACGTGTGATGGGGGCAGAGAACGAGAAAATAGCCTTAAATTTGAAGGGAAGGGAAGAACATTAAGAGGAAACAGTGAGATGAGAGAAGCACACCTTAACCTTGTCATTGAGAACAACGACAATGTGGTTGGATCCAACGGGATTCGTAGTGCGGAGTGGAACGGCGCGTTGCGACTTGCTCTGTCTCTCTCGTCGTCTTCCCAGAAATCGTGTTTATTATTTAGGGTTTTGCGAAGTTGCAACTCAGCTCTCATTCAAATCGCAGGTGAACGAAGCGGCCGCTGGTGGTGGTGAGCTGTTCCTCGCCATGAATCGGGATTCTCGCTGTTGTTTCCTAACTCCAAAGGTCTTTGATCTGTTTCAGCAGGTGGAGGTTTTTTGATTGTGTATTCTATTCTTTTTTTAATGTGGATATATTTTATTTTCTCATTATTTTAGGCTTGATTATATTTGTTTTTTTCCCTAACTTTTGAAAGGTACTGGTGATTTCGAGAGTTTTCATGAAATTTTAAATTGGTTTGTGCTTTTTTTTCTCTTTTTTTTTACCTTATAGTAAGTTTGTGAATATTATTTTGAAAAGAAATAAAAAGAAATGAAAGAAGTTGGGATGTTAAATTTAAAACTATCAAATATAATTAAAAATAGACTTTTTTTGAAATAAAATTCATAAACACATCCTTAAAAAAATTAATATAACCTTAATTATTTAATGTTGATTATGTCTATTAATTACTTAATTTAACATTTGTGTCTATTATAATAATTTAAAATTTTAAGAACAATTTTACTAAATACGAAAAATTGTCTTTTTCTTTTACAACAGAAAATGTGTTATTATTTTTTAAAAAATTACATCGTCCTTGTAAATAGACTTAATTATCTTTTTAACAAATTTAAGAATAACACTTAAAAATAAATTCATCTTTTTTTATCTATTTTGAAAGGAAAAAAAAAACCCTTGTCAAGTGTCAATAAGGTTGTCAAGAGAATAATTAATTTTTTTATTATAAAAATATAGCATTCCTCTTAATTTTTGTGAAGAGAAAAAAGTGCAATATAAGTATAAGATAAGATATAATAAAAATTAGTTTTGAATATATAATGTGAAAAGGCATGCTAAAGATAATTTGTTTAGAGCCATCAAAACTGGTTGAACCAAATTACCCGAATTTAGATATTTTTTGTGTGAAATTTAATTCAATTAACAAAGAGAAAAAAAGGTTCTAATTCAAAATCTATTTTAATGGTGTAAAATTGCCTTCTTGTTTTTTCTAATAAAGTTAAGATTAGGAATGATTGCATCAGAAAGAAGGTTAATGGAACACCTATAGTACAAAAAATAGTAGAATCCCGTCTTAAGTGATTTGGACATGTGAACAAAAAATCATTAGAAGCTCTAGTAAGAAGAGTAGATCAAGTGACAGGAAACTCATTAACTAGAGGTAAAGGGTGATCTAGAAAAAATTATAATGAATTACATGAATACAAGCCATTGACAATGCACAGACATCACTTGATCTATGTAGCCAACCTCACAGTGAGATAAAACTATTTTTTTGTTTTTCTTTTAATAAAGTTATATATTCTTTCAAGAGGCTATCAAATAACTTCGTCTAGACATAAAGTACAATAAGAAGCTCAAGCATTCATTATTTAAGTACATGGATTTTCTGTAACGAACGTGAATAAAGAATATTACCATAAAGCCATTCAAATATTCAAATAAATAGAATAATGTGATATGTAATTTGTACTGAATTTCCTTGTCAATGGGAAATTTTCAAGAATTTTTTGAAATTGCGTGAACAAGAGAAATTGGTTTAGGTTTAAGCAAGCCAAACATTGTGGTAGAGTTTGAGTCCTATTCTAGAACAAAAAAGACAGAAATAATGAGCAAACACAACGTGTTTTCTATGTCCCTTCTTTTTAGAGGTACAAAAATTAGTTTAAAAATCGTCCTCCAAACATGTCTCTTGTTCCCCTCTATTTTTGAGGTACAAAAAATAATTCAAAATTATTTCAAGATAAGGACAACTTTAAGATTTTTAAACTTGTCCCATCTTCAAACATGTTTTTGATCTAAGTGTCTCTGAATTATTTGTATCATCGTCTGAGGACTCAAACCAAATGTTGCATATAATTCCATGCCCATACATAGAAAAATTAGCCCCACAGGCTACAATCCAAACTAATAATAGTTTAGCAATTAGAAAGGATGCATATGAAAAGAACCCTTTCCATCCAAAATCAATGCAGAGTCTCTCATTAACAATACACACAGTATAAGATAGAAGAAACTCAAAACAAACTACACTAACCCAATAAACATGTGAAACATGCTTTATAAATTTTTTTGTTGATATAGACTTGTTATCATAAAACGCTAAGAATCTTATGAAGTGTTGAGAATAGTGAAAAGAGTGTAGCAGTGAATATATTGATGAAAATAGAAAGCCAATGAAATGAAACATTCATATTGGGTCACATGAAGTGAGTAATCTTTCACCAAAAGGAAGAGCTTAAAAATAATCCAGGACTATAGGTGTAGCTTCAAAACAACAAACATATAAATAGAAAGTTGGTACATATTATGTAGTAGAATAAATATCCCTTTACAATAAATAGTAAAAGGAGGCCAAGTGCTTCAGGCTTCCACCTAGTGATATATGGAGATAGTAGATGTATGCACTCTTACCCCCACAAATGGATAGACTATTTTCATGATTTGAACCCATGACCTCTAGGTCACTAGGCAACAACTTTACTGTTGCGTCATTGCACCAAGGCTTACCCTCTATTGAAGATTATGAGCAGCAGTTTCAATATCAAGTAAATTTTTCATAAGGGATAATGAATTTTCTATCATTTGATTTTTGTCCCCCAAAAAAAATATCATTTGACAAATGGTGCTACAAACAAGAAGTAATGATAAGGATTACTTTTGATCCACTATTATCCATAAAGAATTTTACCCATGTAATTCCACCCATTTAAAAGATTTGCAGAAAATGAAAACCTAATTTAATGGTTTAGCAATTTGTAGTTTACTGATAGTGTATAGACTATAGAGTTCTATACTTACAGTGGACAAACTTTAATCCCTAACAATAAACACAATTTACACAACACTGTAAGAGATTAAAATTTTATAATGACATGATGGATTGCTTTCATTGATCAAGCTAGAGATGTTTTAATAATGACATTTTACCTGTCTGGACAATTGTGAACCGGCATAAGATGTGTTATAACATAGTAGCCATTTTCAGTAACTCCTGAAATGCTTCTTGAACGTGGTCCCGCAAAGATTGATTTTTTATCATCAAAAACTCCTTTGCACACCACCTTTCTAAATTCCAGAGAGTCTAATTCCTTGCTTGATGGATAAGCAGCAGAATTGTAAAGGCTCCATTTGTAACGTCTTCTCTCGATATTCGAACATCTTAATTTGTAACATTATAAGATAGAAGGATTTATTAATGAGCTAATCTACATGGCTAGTACCTGATAAGTGCCAAATTATAGTGAAAAGCTAGAGGAAAAAATGGCACTTATCTGATCGTAATCAATATGAAACAGTTAAAATAAGTCCAAATCAGCACAAGTTTTTATAATGAATCCAGGGAGAATTAAGGGTTTAAATTGTTGTAATTATTGCAGGAAAACAATAGGAAATGTAAGGGAAGAATGCCATGCAATTGTTACAATGAACAAAGGAAGAAGAACAACTGCAGAAAGGGGGAACCGCTCGGCGACACAACCTTCATCGCTCAGCGATTAGCACGTTATAGCTCAGCGAGTAATGATTACTCGATGAGCGATTGTACTTGCTCAAGCCACTTGCAGGCAGTGTATTTATGGTGCCAGCTAAGAGCCAACCGTCACTGTTGACAAGCCGCCGATCTGTCAGAAGATAAGCCACTTGCAAGTCCTTCAGAGAGAGCGCTCAACGATATAGTACATACCGCTCAGCGATTAATCATTACATAGTTGAGCGGTTGTACTCTTCCGTTGAGCAAAGGTGCCAGTCCGGGGCCTATAAATAGAGGGCTCCCCTGCAACTTTAAAGACATCCCTTGACATCCATTTCACTTCCTCCATTCCACTACATTCACTCCATATTCTAGTTAAGTTAGGTTTAGAGAGGTAGCTAAGGTTTAGAAGAATTCCTATAAGGAATTGCTGCCGAAATTGCTACGATTGGAGTCGTGGTGGATGTGTGGAGACAATTCACCACTCATTTTCAATCAACATTTGTTCTAAATCCTCCTAAGCTTTTATCTATGATTATGGATAGCTAAACTTTTGTTGTTGGGATTTGATGTGCGTTGTTTCTTAAATGTATCTGTCTTAAACTTATGCTTATGATTCTATGAATGTCTTATGATTTTAATGATTGATCTCGTGCTTAATGCTAGCTTTTGTTAGTACTTTGATTCTTAACTTGAGACTTGCTTGTATGAACGGAAGTTATGCTTGTTAAGTTATAACCAAGCTAAGAACAAGAGTGCTATGCTAAGCTTGATTCTATGCTTAAAAGATTGCGAACGAAAGTTACAATTAAGTAAGCTTGACTTAGATCAACTCATTTACTTCTTGATTGCCATAACTGGGATTAAGAACTAATTGCTTTAACACCCGCATAAACGTCAAGATACTTTGTTAAGTTTGTGCAAGACATTTGACAACTTAATAAAGGAACTTGTGATCTTAACATGCTTGAGAAAAGATGATTAAGTTAAGAACTGGTGGCGATAAAATCAAAAGACTCATAAGTCATATTTATAAAGTTAATGGTTGCATTTAGAAACATTGTCACTAAAAATCCCAACACCTTTCTTGCCTTGCTTAAACTAAACACCACTATTTTTTATATTTTACTCTGTTTACAATTTGTTCGTCCTTAATTTCAAATAACAAAAACCAACCATTTTCTATAAGCTTAAAGTAACTTCATTCAAGACGATCGTTTTAAAATACAACAATCCCTGTGGAGACGATTATACCCGACTGTACTGCAATCGGATTCCGCGAGAATCTGAAAGCTGTAAGAAGGATATATTAAATTAACGAGAGTGCAAAACCCATTGCAAAAAGCTTTCAACAGTACCTAGACATGAAATCGTGTAATTTCGTATAAAATAAACTAAATTCCCAAAACCTTTATGAAATATTTGCAAAATATTGGGTTGAACTGAGCATGAATGAGATCATTACCAACTACCTTAAATCTCCATGATCCAATATATGCCACAATCTACTTAAGCACTAAGATCTGAATATAATATAATACTTACTAAAATAATATAATACTTATAACAACATGAACCTATGTTTAGAAATCTTTTTTCATGAGTTTAGAGTGAGTGTGACACAAATATAATAATAGTAAGTTGAAACGATGAAGAGCAAACAGCTGACACATAATAATTGCCTCAAACCTATTGAAGCTACCTAGATAACTAATATCAACGGAATTGATTCAAAATTCACAAACTTAAATTGATACGCATATTCAGCTAGAGAAGTCAGAAGAAAGTTTCTGAGTTAGTGCATAAGGATAAATAACAGTAGCCCCACACATTACATTGTAAGACCACAATCCATCAAGTTTGGAGACTAATCAGTCCTTTACTTGATCCTCATTACAAAGCACCACATATTCAAATTTTTCCTGATTCACTTGGCAGAACTTCGTTGAAAAACCAATTCTAGAATAATATCAATATAAATGTTACCCTCTTCTCACAATGGTGACTCAAGTCCAAAGGCCAAACATGATTGCCCAGGTAGAAATAGCAACCATCTAGATGCTTTTCCTTCAATACACCCAAAAAATAAAATAAATGGCCAACAAGCTTAAAAAATAATATATATGTGTCACCACATTAGTTTCTATATATCATTATCACCACCTAAGCATCCAAAACAGTTAGATAACTTATACTTTTTTGTCTCCATTTTAGTTCTTCAAAAACATGAATAAGAAGTCATTTTAGATCTTTCAGGGAGGAGCTTTGCTATATAAGCTTGAAAACTCAAAGTGTGAATCAATCACGAAGTAACGTGATTGGTGTTATCCCCCATTTTTGGTTTCAAATTCTGCTCCACCCAAAGCCCACAATACATGCCACCTCCTTACAAGTAAATTTCAAATTTGTTCAACCTGAAAATTTTAAGCAGATGCACCGAATTTTAGGCGGTTTAGGGTTTTACATTTCTAATTTGTTCAGATATAACTAAGAGTTTAAAAAGTACTTTTATGTTTCTAAGAGTTTACTAAACTAAAAAGTAGTACCCATCATAACATATGCAGATCGGAGTTTGGTCTTGTATGACAGGTCGTGCAAAATTTGGGTAGGAAAAAATTCCAACAATTGGTTAACACGAGGTAAAATCTTTTTGGGCAAGAATTTTAAGTAAAATCTTGACATGTGGCCAATTGAGTGAAAAGGAGAGCATTGCTGTGAGCGACATTGTTCATCTTTTATTAGAAATAGATGATTATGTCTTTTATATTAATATAATTTATTAGAAATAGATGATTATGTCTTTTATTAGAAATAGTTGTTAACATGGAGATAATGGAATGACTCATGAGGGATAGGTTGATCTTTTTTAGCTGTAAAAATAAAATATCAAATTTTGCTTCCCTAAATTTGAGAGTTTGGGAGGGACAATGACAATTTCTAATGTAACTTCTGAAAGAGTATTCGTATGTAGCAGGACAAATTCTTGCTCGAACTTACTTGATAATGAAAGTAATCAATAACAAACAAGGATTTGACAGAAAAAACGGAGGAAAAAGAACGTGGAAAGGAAGCTATCATTCATATTGGTCATGTCACATGGTTTGCTTGACAAAATATGCCGAGAAAAACATCATTTCCCCTCTTAAAAGTTTTGTACATGTCATTCTAACTCATAAACAAGAGTATTGTTATGGACTGGGCCATAAAGGCCCACCCTAGAACCCCATACTCGAAGGTTTGTGGACCAACCCGACCCGAGATAGCACCCTGTCAACGATCAGAGAGATTCTCAGGCCATGATATCCTCCCTCCGACGAGCAACGCTCCACGATCCTCAGAAGCCAACTCAACGGAAAGATACTGAGGATGGAGGAATTCACAACCCCTACTCAGGTATTTAAACCTAAGCAGCACACCAGGTACGCCTAGAACCCATTTCCCCTTGATTTCCCTATTGCTTCGAACCTTCACTAACTTGAGCGTCGGACTCTTTGCAGGCACCCATCCCGGCGATCCTGAACCTGCAAAAAAGCTCCAGGATCCGAATTGTACCGAGGAATCACCCACTAGGTACATTGGCGCCGTCTGTGGGGAATTTTCCTTTTATGGCATCCTACACCTTTTTCGATCCTGAAGAATCTCTGCCACCATGCTACCCAAGCTCACCTGAAAAATATACAATGTCGCAACATCTAGGGAGACCCATGGATCAATATTCGTAGAGACCCATGCTCCGCCTTCCCAACCACCTCCACCTTCTCCCAAGCCAACAACACCTGCACGTCTCCCTAAACAAATCCCACCCCCACCACCCAGTCAACCGCAAAACCCAGCTATCTATAGTGATTTGCCCCATCCCTCAAACCTTGTTGATGTGGTCAAGACCCAGGCAGAGAAGATCGCATTGTTAGAAGCGACTTTACTTCAATTAGCCCAGGCAAAAGAGGAGAGGAAGAAGAAAGGAGAAGTCCGCACTACAGCTGAGAAAGCCAAAAAGGACGCAAAGCAGAAATAGAAGCAAGTCATACAAGAGGGTTGTGAGAGGGAGCGCCACATCAATGGTCTTAATCGTGGTGATGGCCAAAGTCAGTCATTGACAAACGAAGAAGCACAAGAATCTGTGTACAAGGTGTCCGCGAAAGTAAATACTCACATTGCTGAAAAAGCACACACAGGGTTGAGGAATGCTAAAGTGAAAGAGAACCACCCTTTCGCAAATGAAATTCTCAATACAATGCCATCACACGGTTTCCGTCCTCCCACGGAAATGGAATCATATGATGGGACCACAGACCCTTAGCATCACTTAGATGCTTTTGGTCACAGGATGGTCTTGGATGGAGCCTCGGATGCCATCCAGTGCAAATTCTTCTTAGTAACTCTGAGGAAGGGAGCTTTGGTTTGGTTTAATGCACTCCACCCAAGTGCATCCAATCCTTTGACGATCTGGCGGAACATTTTCTGGCTAATTTTACCACAAGGAGGGCAAAGCCTAAGATGGCAGTAAGCCTCTTAGGTGTAATACAGAGAGGAAACGAATCTCTTCACCAATACCTGAATCGCTTCTATGAAGAATGCCCCCAAGTAGAAGATTTGCAACCCTAGGCAATACTAATGGGCCTCACTAATGGGCTAAAAAAAGGTAGCCCATTCGCAAGAAATTTTTCTAAGAGACCTCCGCTGAGTTTGATAGAGATACAAGAACGGGCTGAGGAATATTTATACTAGGAAGAAGGTATGCAAGCCACAAAAAGTGAACCTACCCGAGATGGAGGAGAAGGTCCGAGGAGGAAATTCAACCAACTAACACACATCGACCACCCGCGCAGTGATCGTCCGCAGATGTTGAAAGATGGAAGATATACAAACTATGTAACACCCTAGCTAGCTAGTCTATGCTTAAGTCGCAAACTTGCTTACTAAATTGTTATCTGATTTGGTTGGGATAGTACTTAGTCCCAATTAAACGTTTGAAAGTATAGTTATTTAGAAAATACGGACCGATTTTAAACTTTATTTTATATACCTTATGGTATAAAATAGAGCCTTGTATTCGTAGAACATGTAATGTGAAAAAGCAACGTAACATGTTTAATTGACATTAGAAGGGATAACAACACGTAAACCTAGTACCAACCATTGGTCGATATCATATATTCACAACCAGATACACATGTACTATTATAGCTGTCACGTACAAATATTTAACACAAAAGTAGTACTATCGCATAGAGTCTACTAAGTACAAGCCTATTCTTCGGTCCCATCCTTTGGGTACTGCTCCTCCTCGTTTTGTTCGACTTCATTTATGATCCAGCCGCTCAGGGATCTCTAAGTGTCACAGTTATACTAAGCCCTGCTAGTTATTAATGTCCTTACTAAGCCTGAGCAACTTTATGTATATTACTAGGTGACAGGGGAACCTATACTTTCATTAACTACGTCGTCTGTTCTTTAATCTAACTCCTAAGTCATATACTTTCACATAGTTCACATAGCTATACTACTGCAAGAATCTCATTTTCTGAAAACTGGTATAAGCTTCAGCTGACATCCACTTTTACGTATGCTCTATAAGGCTGGCCTTATAAGCATATTTGCCCTCGTCCCTTATAGCGGTGGCCACACGGCTGTAACCGCGCTTACAGCCGGCATCGTGGCGACCAGGTAGTGATGAACCTGAATGGTCTGGACCATGAGTAAATCGCCAAACACGACCGAGGTTACCACCTTGGGATGGCGTTGGGGTCGGACCTGGGACTCGACCGGGTTTAAGACCGTCCCTAAAAACCGAGCCTAGGCCCCTTTTGGAAGGGGTTTTCTATCATCATCATCATGTACACAATTCAATCTTTGATGCAACAGTTCATATAAGCACAATTCAATACCTCATACATCTTCATCGTACATCATATCATATAATACATAACTTCATATAATTCATACCATCAGTTGTATCATATCACTAACTTCATATAGCTCATAACAATAGTCATATAACATCCCTAACTTCACATAACTCATAACATCAATCATATGATATCACTAACTTCACATGACTCATAACATCAATCATATACTATCACTAACTTCATATATATGGAACATAATGTCATGTCTTAAACAGAACAAACGTAACCCTAGCAACTAGTAAAACATATGTCTGATTTTTGTCAGAAATTAGTGATCATAAACCGGAGAGGTCCAAGACCTTACCCCAAGATCATTTTCCATGTCTAAAATTTCAGATTCTGACCTCAACATTACGAAATTTCAATTTCACTCATTTTTCCAAAATTACAATTTCGCCCCTGTAAACGCCCTGTTTTCTTTGGAATTTTTGTTCTCAAAAACCCGATGGACTCAAGACTTGCCCTTAGGGTTTTTGATAGTTCTAAACCCATATTTCATGAAAACCAATCCAGTTTTTCAGCCCAAAACACTAATTTCCCTTTTTGCCCTTATTTCCTAAAAACCCCGTTTTCTGCCTGTTTACCGAGAAATTCATCGGGGACTCATAAAATCATAAAACTTGACATCCCCACTCAATTTTTCCTGTAGAATCCAAAAATAACATTAATTTTTCATGATAAAAATCTCAGCATACAGTTCCCTTCAAAATCGTGTCCTATGCCTATTTCTGTCTTAGGCGTTCCTAAATTCTGACAAAATCACAGACAGCACCAACGGATCCAGACGATCACCAACCACATATATATAATCCAAAGCCACATAAAAGCCATCCTAAAATCATACCTCATCTAGCAAAACCACATACTTTCATACTCATATTCTCATAAACATAAATCAATCCTATTTCTAATAATTATTCTGACAATTTTCATATTTGCAGAAACTTCCAGATACAAGTATAATCAATTGTCATATTCAAGCGCATCACTTAGAAATTAAAACCTAACATATTCTAACATAATCATAGCACAATCATCATCATACATCCTAAATCACATAGACAGTGATTATGTCGGTTTACCCACGTTTATGCACTTGCTGTCGTTAGTTTATGCAGAATCCCACGTGACTTGGTTATGCTCAAGCTCTAAACCTTAGAATAGATGTAGAAAAGAGTCCTCTAGGATTCTAGAAGAGTTTGTGAGGTTAGGGTTTAGGAGTCTTGGATGAGGTCTTACAAGGGAAAGTCTCTGGCTAAGTGTTCGGACAGTGTAACGGCTGAAGGTGTAAACGGACAGATTTTGGCCAAGGTTTCTTAATTTCTCTCTAATTTTTCATATTTTGGGGGTATTTATAGGCCTAGGGCCGAAATTCCCTTTCCCATTTATCCCTTGGTGCCAAAATTCCCAAAATGCCCTTATTTTGTCTTTTTCCTACATGTCACTTTCATGACTCATCATGTTGGACTTTGACTTGGCCAAGTGGCCACCTTCTTGGCCGTGTATGGCCTTGTGTCTTGGCCACTTGTGCGGCCGAGAATTAAAGGGCCTCCGACAGATCAATTTTGACCTGGTTTTATCGTTTTCGGTCCCGGTACTTCGCGCATGGTTATTCTAAATATATTTCGATTACCTCCTTGTGATCTCCTAATTTTTCCTAAGTAATATTCTAGGGTCATTTAGGTAGTTATGAATTCTCGCCTGTAGTCGTACCTTTTACGGATGCTTTAGACGCGCGGTTATGCTCTGACGACAACAAGAGTTCATTCTAGTGTCGGTAGAATTTTAAGAAAATGACCAGAATTTTTCCTACAGATAAATTTCAATCCCAAGAGTTCATAATTCCAATGGTTCAACCAAACATGGGAATCTCTAAGTATTTATCTAATGAGATTTTGCTAAGAAAAGAGCGGGATATTACAAGCTACACCCCTCTAACTGTATCCCTCACCCAATTATACAAGGAGATACAGCAAAAAGATGGTTTCCCAAAGCCAAAACCGATCCGATTGCAGCCATAGACACACACCACTTTATTTTGTGCCTTCCACGATTCGTACGATCATAACACAGGGGACAGTGTAGTTTTAAAAGATGAGGTAGACACCTAGGTACGCGGAGACAAGTTAGAAAGATATGTGATACAAGAGAGAAACAGAATGAGGGATACCAGAGACGCAGATAATCAGTATTGATGGCTACAATCATCACATTTGAATTTTATTAGTGTTGGTGGGATTAACTCTAATTGAGAACTTAAACAACCTCAACGCCCCAACTTCAGAGGCAATCTTGTAACATATCAAGTATGAGAAAAATATGATGTATAGCTGTCATTAGTAGTTAATCAATTTTCTAAAGATGTGGTTGAATTACAATCTTTATCCCACGTCACTGTTAGTTTTCTTTTTTTAGATATATTTGACCTTAATCAAAGGGTACTGAAGTAGGATTTTCCATTAAAGAAAATCCCCATGTACATAAGCAATATGAATTAATAACATTTCATACAAACCAATGTATGTAGTACTAAATCACATTTCTAATTACAGTATTTCTATGTTTGGTTTCTACAGGTTTATCAGAGTACGTTAAACATCATGAGCATTTAGCAATGTATGTACAATTTCCAATATGATAGTAGCTTCTACTATAACAAAGCTTCTAAAATATGCATGGAATCTAAACATTATTTCAATTCAGCAGTTTTCGGTTAGCTACTGAATACTGTAATTTGATTATATAATGAAAGACATATTAAGGAATACAATTAAATCATTTCTTTGCTACTTACTTTATTTTATTATCAACTGTTATAATTCAAGGTACTCATCTGGACTGGTCATAGTATAGACTGTAGAGCTTTGAATTACACAAAACATAAACCTTTCATTAAACATTAATTCATCAAAGACTTAGATACACCGTGAATTGACTGCATAGTGATCACATTGTAATACTTAAACTTAGGGTCATAACCAAATAGATAACACTGACATAACCAAGGCACATGCTAATACAATGCAGCATACATAGAATAATAGCACCTACACTTAACACTGGAAAATAGTACATAAGAGACACCAAGACAGCTTCTTAATAGAACCGTTGCTTCTTAACATTTCATGACCTGTGTTTTAACCAAAATATAGGGTAGAGTCTATCAGACAGGGCAGAGTCATGTGCCCAACATCACCACATCCTTTTATTTCGATTCTTGAGTCCAAGCACACCCATGCAAGAGAGTCCTCCTATTAGAAATTTCATGGATCAAACACATTTATATCTCACTCACATACGTAGGGAAAATAGGCTCCACTAAAAATCCCAATTTACTAATGTTTTCCATAACAACCAAAAGGAAATCCTCAACAAAGAGACGTGGGGATTGTCCAAATATCCACAATTTATTTCCATCCAACTGAGTGTACATCAAAGTAGCCAACTCTTCCTTGATATGCAACTACATTTTGAGCCTTGGACTTACCTTTGCTAGGCCACAGTAGTTGCTACAAATCGACAACTCTTCAAGCAGAATGAAACAAAGGATAAGGGGTTCTTTGGGTTAATCTAAAAAATGACTTATTGATAACTCTCCAATGAGAATTATTTAGCTTGATTTTTTGCATATAATTTTAAGATCATTTCATGCATTTTAGGATAGATTTAGGTGGTAGTTCACTGGTTTTCAATAATAAGGACCTCAGGTAGAGATTGAGCAAAAAGGAGTATTTTGAAGTGTTGAAATGGTTTTAGTCTTGATTTGTTACAGGGTTTTCACCTTGAACATGGACGAATTTCGGATCGGCTCCAACTACAAAGTTGAAGATCTCCTTCTTAGCTTTAATTGGAGACATGAATCACATCATTAAGAATTTTGCAACAAAGGTTATAGCATTTTTACCATCACAATGCAAATCAAGAAGCACTACTCGAGTAGTGCAGTGGCAGAAGCTCCAGAACTGAATTTTTTAGAGTACTACTCGAGTAGTGCTTGCATTTTTATATGAAACCTTCAATAAACCTAGAAGAAGAAGGAATTTAAACATAAAAAAAATAAAAAAGAAACCTTTGCATATTTATATGAAAATTGCTTCAGCATCAAAGAACAAGGAGAATCCATTGGTGGAGCATGATTACACGGATACAACCAAGTAGCATAAAACACTGAAAATCATCATGAGGTTTGAGATAATTGAACTATTGAAGCGTATTTGCTAAAATCTTAAAAATAGCTTCATACACACAACATATTCTGTAAAGAAAAACATCAAGTGATAATGTGTTATTAAATTCAGTTTAATCGGTATAGTTTCTTCTGCAGGGAAATCATCAAATGACTAGCATAATATGACTTAATGTTTGGGAAGGTTAGAAGGCTACTTTAATAGACGGCTACTTAGGCACTGATTTGATTGAAAAGATAAAAAGAAAAGAAGGAGTATTTATCACGTTGGTCTTTCGGAAAGAAGAAACGAAAACCACATATCAGCAGAATGAATCATGAACCCTGTAGTTTAAATACTTCTACAATAATTTCAGGTAGACTCATCCTAACAACACTTACTTGTTCATATAAGATGTCAACAATCAAAGAATTAGTGTGATGCTCATCATTAAAGAAACCCAAGTTAAACATCTGAAAACAGCAAACAAACTATTTTTTTTTTAAAAAAAAATTGATTTTAAAGGGGCCTATAGTGTGGAACCACTTATTTGTCAATAGGTCGCGGGTAAAATAATTTGTAACAAGCTATTCAATTTAGCTTAGTTTGTTGCATGATAAATTCGAATATATGATCTATATAACACCAGTCAAGAACTCAGAACTTCAGATACTATCTATCTTATACACTTACCGCATATCTCACGATGAAAGCTCCACCTCAGAATGAAAAAGCAGATTGGGATTGCTCAAGAAAGAAGGATACAGCCAATGCAAGACTCAAAAGTCAGCTAATAACACAAGTTCAAAATTTATTGAATGAAAAATGAGACGACCTGAACATCACTGGCAAGTGGTAGTGATGCCATTATTGCATTGCTCAATTCCTCTGAACCAACAGAAACACAATTCATCTTTCGGTCAACAAATTCAACAACAACAAAAATGAATCTCAATTGGAATTGAGGTATTTCCCCTTCTTTTGTCTTTTCAACAAGCCTCTAGTGATCATTTCATGAAGAAGTTTCTCGGCCTTATCATTCTCATCGTTTTCAAGAAGAGCACGAATAATTGTTTCAAAAGTTACAGCGTCAGGGATGCAACCATCATCTTCCATTGTAGACTTCAAAGCCAATGCTTCATCAAGAAAGCCCTGTTTACAAAACCCATTGATCATAATATTGTGTGTGTAAACATCAGGTCGCCATCCTTTAATCAAAAGATCCTCAAAAACCTCTTGCGCGTTCTTAAGTCGTCCCCCCTTGCATAGACCATCAATAAGTATACTGAATGTACATACGTCTGGATGAATTCCCTGGTTTTTAAATTTAGTGAATAAAACAATTGCCTCGTCAAGATGATTGCTTTTGCATAAAGCATCTAGTAAGGCAT
The DNA here is from genome assembly GCA_003254905.1 of Nissolia schottii. NCBI lineage: Eukaryota > Viridiplantae > Streptophyta > Magnoliopsida > Fabales > Fabaceae > Nissolia > Nissolia schottii. The sequence goes on along the minus strand of QANU01058821.1, from coordinate 147,731 downwards.
TGTAAGTGATTACATTAGCGGGTTGACCTTTATCATACATCTCATCAACAAGCTCCCAAGCACAAGAAATTCTCCCCAATTTGCACAAGCCACGAATGAGTGTACTGTACGTTACAGTATCAGGAATCAAATTTTTGCAACCCATTATTTTGAAGAGATTCATGGCTTCATCCACCATTTTAACTTTGCATAACCCATTGATCATGATATTATAGGTGTGAACATCATGAGCCACTCCTTGGTGGGTCATGGTGTTGAAGAAGTCTTTTGCCCTGTTCACCTCATTAACTAGGCAATACCCATCCATTAAGCTATTATAAGTAATGACTTCAGGTTTTAAACCGTGTCTAATCATCAAAGCAAGCATATTTTTAGCCTGCTTGACCTTTCCTTCCTTGCATAAGCCATCAATCAAAGTATTAAAGGTATACACATTCGGACCGATGTTTTTCGACACCATTTCATTAAGCAATGCAGCTGCTTCCTTTAATTGACCCACAAGGCACAATCCATACATCAGAGTACTGTAAGTGATAACATCGGGAGAAATTCCCCTATGAACCATTTCAGAATATAAATCATGCGCCTCAGCCACAAGTTTATCTTTGCATAAGCCATCAATGATTGTGTTGTACATGACCACATCGGCCGTAATCCCTTGCCCTCTGATCTTTCTCAGTATCTGAATGGCAGCTCCGGTACGTCCTATCTTACAGCATCCATTGATCAAGGTCCCATAACTAACTTCATTTAACTGAAACCCTAGAGCTGCCACTTTGTCGTGAAAATGCAGTGCTTCTTGAACCTCATCACTTAAACAGAGACCTTTCATAAGCGCATTTAAGGTTACGGTATCTGGTTGATAACCCATTTTGAGAATCTTTGCCAATACAGAGAATGAGAGAGCCACGTGACCCATGTGGCAGTAACAATTGATCAAGATGTTTAAAGTAAAGATGTCTGGAGCGATTCCCTTGAGTTGCAGGTGTTTAGAGAGGGAAATAGCAATGGGGTAATGCTTCATCTTCGCAAGGGAACCTAAAATCTTGTTAAATTCAATGATGGGTGGCTTAAGACGCATGCATAGCATGCGATTGAAGGAAGCAACGGCATCGTCAATGTTATCAACGTGTAATGGGGGCAGAGAACGAGAAAATAGCCTTAAATTTGAAGGGAAGGGAAGAACAATAAGAGGAAACAGTGAGATGAGAGAAGCACACCTTAACCTTGTCATTGAGAACAACGACATTGTTGTTGGATCCAACGGGATTCGTAGTGGTGCGTTGCGACTTGCTTTGTCTCTCTCGTCGTCTTCCCAGAAATCGTGTTTATTATTTAGGGTTTTGCGAAGTTGCAACTCAGCTCAGTTCAGCTGTTATCTTCGCTTCACACTCTCTCATTCAAATCGCAGGTGGACAAAGCCGCCGCTGGTGGTGGTGAGCCCCTCTTCCTCGCCATGAATTGGGATTCTCTGATTTGTTTCCGCAGGTGGAGGATTTTGATTGTGTATTCTATTCTTTTTTAATGTGGATATATTTTATTTTCTCATTATTTTGGGTTTGATTATATTTGTTTTTTTCCTAACTTTTAAAAGTCATAGGTGATTTGGAGAGTTTTCATGAAATCTAAACTTAGTTTGTGCTTTTTTTTAACCTTACACTAAGTTTGTGAATATTATTTTGAAAAGAAATAAAAAGAAATGAAAGAAGTTCGGATGTTAAATTTAAAACTATTAAATATAATTAAAAATAGATTTTTTTAAATAAAATTCATAAACACATCTTTAAAAAAATTAATATAACCTTATATATTTAATTTTGATTATGTCTATTAATTATTTACTTTAATATTTGTGTCTATTATAATAATTTAAGATTTTAAGAACACTGTTACTAAACACTAAAAATTGTCTTTTTCTTTTACAACAGAAAATGTGTTATTATTTTTAAAAAAATTACACCGTCCTTGTAAATAGATTTAATTATCTTTTTAACAAATTCAAGAATAACACTTAAAATTAAATTCATCTTTTTTTAATCTATTTTGAAAAAAAAAAAAACCCTTGTCAAGTGTCATTTTTAAGGTTGTCAAGAGAATAATTAATTTTTTTATTACAAAAATATAGCATTGCTCTTAATTTTTGCGAAGAGAAAAAAATGCAATATAAGTATAAGATAACATAAAATCAAAATTATTTTTGAATATTATAATGTGAAAAAGGCATGATAAAGATAATCCGATTAGAGCCATCAAAATGGGCTGAGCCAAATCACCCGAATTTAGATTTTTTTTGGTGTAAAATTTACTTCAATTAACAGAGAGAAAAGGGTTCTAATTCAAAATCTATTTTGATGGTGAAAATTGCCTTCTTGTTTTATCTAATAAAGTTAGGATTATGAATGATTGCTTCAAAAAGAAGGTTAACGTAGCACCTATAGTACAAAAGATAGCAGAGTCTCGTCTTAAGTGGTTTGGATATGAGAAAAGAAAATCATTAGAAACTCTAGTAAGAAGAGTAGATCAAGTGGCAGGAAACTCATTAGCTAGAAGTGAAGGATAACCCAGAAAAACTATAGAAAAAACTATTAGAAAAAATTTAAAAGTTAATGAATTACATGAATACAAGCCTTTGACAATGCACGGACGTAACTTGATCTATGTAGCCAACCTCACATAGTGAGATAAAACTATTTTTTGTTTTTCTTTTAATAAAGTTATATATTTTTTCAAGAGGCTATCAAACAACTTCGCCAACCAACGGCGATTGGTCCAAGTGGTAAGCGGCTTGGTATCGCTTAAGCAAGGTCCCGAGTTCGAGACCTTGTGTATGCAGTTTATCCCCGCTGGGAGACTCACCCGCCATGGCCAGGTGCGCGACTCGGGTCGACCCGAATCAGTCAACGCTGAGCCTTGGATACCGGGCAGGCAACCTAAAAAAAAAACAACTTCGTCTACACATAAAGTACAATAAGAAGCTCAAACATTCATTATTTAAATACATGAATTTTCTGTAATGAACGTGAATGAAGAATATTACCATAAAATGATGACCGAGATTTTTCTGTAAATCCTCCTCAACTGGTGTGACCAGAGCCTAAGGGAGAGCTACAACCTGTTCAGATAGGTGCTAACCCTGAATAGGTGACCTTCATTAACAAATCTCTTCCCCAGGAAGCAAAAGAACAAGTCATCACCACCTTTTCAACAAAACGCGGGCTTATTTGTGTGGATCGTATCTGACATGCCCAGAATTGGCCTCGCACTCATGGCACACAGGCTAGCCATCATACCTGACACTAAGCCAGTAAAGGAAAAAAGGAGGAAAATGAGCGTTAAAAAAGCCCTTGATGTGCAGAAACAAGTGAAAACACTAAAAGAAACAGGATTCATATAGGAAATAATCTACCCCACGTGGCTATCCAACGTAGTCATGGTACCCAAGTCCAGAGGAAAGTGGAGAATGTGTGTACATTACACAAATCTCAACAAAGTGTGTCCTAAGGATCCATATCCACTGCCAAACATTGATCCCCATATGGACTCAGCCTCTGGATTCAAATTTTTGACATTCTTGGACGCCTATGCTGGATACAATCAAATCCCCATGCACCATACAGACGGTGAAAAGACAACATTTATAACATCCATAGGTAATTACTTTTACAAAGTAGTGCCATTTGGGGTTAAAGAATGCAGGAGCTATCTCAGCGGATGATGGATAAGATACTTTTTGAGCTGGACGGTAATCTGATTGAAGTTTATGTGAACGACACGATAGTGAAGTCATCTGTGGAAGAGAAGATAACCTATAACCTGGATATGATCTTCAGCACCCTGCGCCTTCATAATCTCATATTAAACCCAGCCAAGTGTGCATTCGCGGTAGAAACGAGAAAATTCCTAGGATTCATGATAACCCAGCAGTGAATTAAGATAAACCCTACAAAATGCGAAGCCATCACAAATATGAAACCACCTTCTATGATCAAAGAGGTCCAAGGCCTAACTAGAAGGATAGCTTCATTGAATAGATCCACGTTAGCTACCACGGAGAAGGCTCTACCCTTCTTCAAACTCATGAAGAAAATGGATAATTTTGAATTGACGGAAGAATGCGAACGACCTTTCAGCCAATTCAAGGCGTATCTGTCGCAACCTCCTATCTTGACAAAACCAAAAAAGGGCGAGAAATTATTCTTATATCTCTCCGCATCAGATGAGACGGTGGCATCCGCACTAGTAAAAGAGAAAGGGCAAATTTAGTTTCCTTTGTACTTTACTAGTAAAGTGTTACATGGAGCGGAGCTAAAATACTAGAAGCTGGAAAAATTGGCCTTTGCTCTACTCATCTTCGCAAGAAGATTAAGACCATACTTCTAATCCTATCCTATCATTATCAGAACAGACCAACCAATTAAGCAACTGTTCCACAAGCCCGATCTGGCAAGTGAATGCTAACCTGGTCAGTGGAACTTTCTGAGTTTGATATTCAATATGAGCCGCGAATTGCAATCAAGGTATAAGCCATGGCTAATTTTATCACGGAGTTCATGGGAAAAAAACACATCCACAAAAACAAGCAAGTGGACGCTAATGTTGATGGAGCGTTAAGTGTCCGTGGAAGCAGAGCGGGAGTATTACTGGAAGGACCCAATGACTTACAATTAGAGATGGCCGTCAAATTTGAGTTCACAACATCTAATAACCAGGGGGAATATGACATACTTGGTCCCTTCCCGCAAGCTATTGGCCAAAGAAAGTTCCTCATAGTGGCGGTCGATTACCGCACAAAATGGGTTGAAGCAGAACACCCTGGCAACAATCACTTCCTTCTAGTGCAGATGATTTGTGTGGAACAACATTCTCACAAGATTTGGCATCTCGGAGACACTAGTATCTAACAATGGGACTCAGTTCATGGACAAGAAGTTCGCGACGTTCTTACAAGGGTTTAAAATCAAACACCATTTCTCATCCGCGGAACATCCTCATACTAACGGGCAGGCCAAAGCCGCCATCAAAGTCATACTGAAAGGGCTGAAGAAGAGACTAGATAAAGCGAAAGGCCTATGAGCAGATGAATTGGGAAGCGTTCTATGGACCTACCAAACCATCCCTACTCAACAACATCTCACTTCCCTTTTTGGCTGGCATACGAAAGGGAAGCCGTTATACCAGTAGAGATTGGTGAAACCAATCCCAAGATACAGCTGTTCTCCCCGAAAACCAACAACCAAACCAAAACTGAAGAGATAGATCTTGTAGATGAGTGCAGAAGCCTAGATACATGAAGAAGCTACCAAATAATGTGTCACACGGAGATACAACTCCTCCGTCATTCCACAGAAATTCTCTGAGGGGACACCATCATGCGGAGAGCAAACATCGACACCAAGATGCCAGAACAGGGCAAGCTACACCCCAATTGGGAAGGACCTTATATCATAACGGAAGAACTTGGCCGAGGAGCGAACAAGCTAACAACTGTCACGGGACAAGAAGTCTCGAGAACATGGAACACGACTGATCTGAGGAGATTTTATCTTTAATTTTGTTTAATTTTATCTTTAAAGTGTTTATCCTGTCTCATGATTGTACTAATATCAAGACCACAAAAGCCATGTTATAAAATAATAAATGCAGGATTCCCAATACTTTTCATGGTGACACATTAGAGAAAAAACCCACTGAAAAAGCGATAATGAAATAATTCCCCCGAATTGATCACTCGGGCATCGACACAAATCCACGAAAAAAAAAAATTTAATTTGGCCTGGTAACCAAAACCAAGAGCAATAAAATAGCTAAGTCATAAGCCCGGTACGAAAAACAAGAGGCACAAAAATCAATCATAAACGCATAAACAAGCTCACAAGCTAAAGCCTGGATAAAAAGACAAGTGCAAGTCAACCGTAAATAAGCAAGCTACACTTCCGTGGAAAATGTTTCATTTTAAATATATCATCCGAGTATTACATACAAAAAGGAAATCCAAAGGCAACAAAAGCCTACGTGAAATTACAAAAAAGAGAGAAGAGAGTAACTTCAAAGGTCCTTGATGGTATTAGTTTCAAGATCATAATATTTATCGAGAGATACCACACTCCAGTCAACCTCAGGAGCAAGATGCTTAACCTGACCCATAACAGTCTCAAACGTTGTATCTACAGCTTCCTTAGACAACCTCAGGCAAGCATCATACTCCTTCTTGGCTTCCTCACTTTGCCTCAAGCAGACGTCATACTCCTTCTTGGCCTCCTCACATGCCTGCTTCATTTCTGCCGCCATCGCAGACCTTTCCTCAGCCAAAGCTTCAAGCTTCATCGCCCTATCCTCGAAAACCTCAAGCTGCGCCTTCAACTTCCTAATATTCACCCCATCGCCCCATTTTCCTCAAAAAGATGACTAGCACTTTCTTTCAACTTGGCATTTTCTTGGCGAAGATTGTCCACCTCATCCAAATTAGCACAGTTGTTGAAAATATGCTTCAGCAAGCCCGTAGCATTTTCTAACAGCAGAAAGCTATGGGCGAATGCCTCACCCACGGAAACATCTTCCAAATGACCCATTTCCTCTTTATGCAGATAACTCTTCTCGGCAATCCTCAGAAAGTTCATGCTCTTTGGCCTTGCTTGACCAAGCGAATTTGAAACATGGCCACAATCTCGCCAAGAACTGCTCACTTGAGCACGTTTCCTCAAAGGCTCTACCTCTTTCTGGGAAATAGAACAAGATCGAGAGATGTCCACGGGAACGGGAGAAGGAGGAATTTTTGCTACAACCTTTCTCTCTCTCAACTCCTCATTTGTCGAAGCATGAAGATGCCTCCTTAGCTTTTTCAATTTGTCCTGGGCTGCCATATTTCTGCAAAGCCTACCACCTACAAAGACAATCAACAGTCAGCACGACACAAACAAAAAAAAACAACAAACAGACAAACGACAATAGCTACCTAAGCTAGTCTCTGCGTTTAGCCCCTCCACGATCTCTCTCAAATTCATAGACTCGTCCCAAGCTAGAGCAACAAAAAATTCCCTTTTAAGAAGCTCTTCCTCGGATAGGATTTCTAGACGTTCATGATGGATATTCCTGTTCTAGTAACAAGAAATCCCCACCACGATATCTTAATCCTCCTCCCAGAAGGCAGTTAGTTGTCTCGGGGCAGCAAATACCTTAAAATATTTCCATTTAAACTCCTGGTAGGACTCCTCCCACTGGCTGAAGACCCTCGTTCCAGACACACCCTTGAATGTGTGCCAACTTTTATACCTAAGCCGTGTCCCCAGAATAATTCCCCCCGTGGAGTTGGTCAAGGCGAACAAACTCAAAAATGTCTTTGACAAAGGCTCCACGCTGAACACCCCACGCACTACCTCAAATCCCTGGATCACAGCCCACCCGTTGGGATGAAGTTGAGTTAGGTTGAAAGCACATAGCTGCTTCAACTCCCGCTTGAAGATGGTGAATGGAAGGCTAATACCTAAATTAGTGAAGAACACATTGTACATCCACAAGAAATGAGGAGTATCGTTATACGTCAACATGTAAACTCTTTCGTTCGTGGAGGCTACCTCTAATCTATATTCATGATCCTCCACTACTTCCTCCATTAACTCCAGTGCTACACTCAAACAACTAATGTGAAGGAATGGCGAATGCCTCCGAGTCTATCCATCCGTAGGCTAACCGTTCAGGGGACCCTCACAAAGGATGCAGCTCTTTCAACTCCTAGAAACTCTTCTTCGACCTTTCCATGACTTTACAAATCTCAAACTACTGAAAAAAGAAGAAAATCAAACCAGAAGCTTAACCCCCTATGATTAAAATCCCTAAATGCACAAACCCCCCTTTCACCATTCACGGAGGCCATAGCAACATATACACCTAAAGTACCCACAACAATCTAAAGCAAAAACAAGGATTACAAGTACCAAACCCAACCGAAAACCTATAACATCTCAAAGAGAAAGGGAAGAAGAGCTTACCAATTTTTATTTCCGAAAAGGAATCGAAGCGGCAAAATAGCAACACAATCTCCACAAAATGGATGCGGTCAACAAAACCCAAGATAAACACAAGGCAAAGTGCTACGAAATGCAGAATAAGAACCAAAAGACTGCAAAGGTCACAGAGAAAGCAAAACATGGCAATCGAGACAATGTGAAAATGGAAAGACAAGAAAAAGCTACAGTTAATAAACTTAAAAGTGGAGAGAACGTGTAGCGTTATGATTTAAAATCGAAGGGAAGGCCAAAAGATTTTCCCTCCAAACCCATCATTACAATGCTTGGCACGTGCCTTTTTGGGAAACTCAAATGCTCACCTACTATACACATGTCTTCAGAGGAGTGGATCAATTTCTCATGACAGGATACACGTCCCATCACACAATCTCCAAAAGGGAAAATCCCCTTAACTGCCACAACTTCTTGAGGATACCCCTTCCACAGAACAAATTCTTAATGACACACAAGTATTTAACTCGGACCACAGAGCTTCACTCCGTACTCTGAGCTGGGGGCTCCTGTTATGGACTGGGTCATAAAGCCCCATCCTAGAACCCCATACCCGAGGGTCTGCGGATTAACCCGACCCCAGTTAGCACTCCGCCAACAATCACAGAGATTCTCGGGCCGTGATATCCTCCCTCCGGCGAGCAACGCTCCACGATCCTCGGAAGCTAACTCAACGGAAAGATCCCCTAGATGGAGGAATTCACGGCCCCCACTCAGGTATTTAAACGTAAGCAGCACACCAGGTACGCTTAGAACCCATTTCCCATTTGATTTCCCTATTGTTTTGAACCTTCACTAACTTGAACGCCAGAGTCTTTGTAGGTACTCGTCCCGACAATCCCAAACCTGCAGAGAAGCTTTAGGATCCGGTATCGTGGAATCACCCTCTCGGTACAAGTACAAAACTCTTTTTTCTATCCATAATAATCTCCCAACCAAGAGGATAACATGACTTCAACCATTCCATATATTTATAATCTTTTGATCTAATTTGTAAAGAATTTAAATGTAAATATGAACATGTATCTATCATTTTGCTAAAATTAAAAATAGTACCTTTTTAAAGTAGTATTGAGGCTAAAAATAAGGATTTCCTAATGAAAATTTGCAAGAAAATATCATTGATAGAAATATTAAAACTCATGTTGTTAACTGACAAACACATTAAAAGATTGAGACTTCAACTATAATTCTATTTACCATAAGCTTATTAGACTTTACAGGCAAAGGCTTAAATGCACCAAGACAAATCTAGTGCATGATGCACCTTATAATAAATAAGGGATATATGGTGGTCACAACTCATCAAAACCATTTATTTGTCTTTAATTTTAATAGAAGGTTGAGATTTGATCTTTGGCTACAGGTTTGAGAGATGAGCATCTAAGTTTGCAAGTGGCCACCACCATTCTCTGCCACTATTGCCGTCAACCACCACTCCGACCATCGCCTGCAACCTCCTCTTCCACCTTCCACCTTCCACCTCCGCATCTAACCTTTTGTTCCCAAAGAAGCATGACTGATGCCTCTCACAAGACACATCGCGCACCTACCACTCAAGATCTGTAGTGCCGATGTCGCTCATGGTCTGTTGCACTGTCTTCACCCAAGATTCGTCGTCATTGTTCCTGATCTATTATGCTGCCGTTGTTCAAGATCCATCGCGCGTCACTCTTCCAGCTCTGCCACTACGCAACACCTCGTGTTTTTATTGTCTATGACATGGCTTCTCCAATTTATTATTTTATTGTTGTTTTTATTTGTTGATTTGTTGTGTCTGTTGGACATTAGATCTATTAATATTCTTATCTTTGATGTACCCTTATCTTTATGGAAATGATAAGCCTTTCTGCATTTTGTGACCATTGTGTTGAGAAATTGAGATGAACAATAATAAAACTCCAAATCTTGAGGTCGAAGAGTTGGGTACGAGGTCCAGGTGAAAAGGAAGGGCATCAATGCGTGGGGGTTGTTGTGAGGGAGAGGTTAGAGGTGACTGAGTGAGTGACCAACAGATGGAGGTGGATGAGGTGAAGATCGATGGTGTAGTGGGTGCTAAACCAGAAGTCATTTTATTTACCTGATGTTGCCGGTCATTAGTCTATGTAGTCTACCTTAGTCCACAAGGTGCATCAAAAATCAAATATATGTGCATTTAAGCCTTCGCCAAACTTTACATTATTAAAAACAACATGCATGTACTCATATTGTTCGTGCATCACACGGATCAAAATCTAGTTTTATATTTATTCATTCACTTTCATTAACAACCATTTTTTCCCCTTTAATCTTAATTCTCCCAAAAAGGCCTAAGGCCTTATCAACTCATTTGGAGGGAAGGAAAATGATAGAAAGCGAAAAAGACGTGAAATTAAAGTTTAAAGTTAAGGATTAGGATTAGAACAAAATATCTTATCAAATTATTGAGAGGAAAGGAGTATGATGACTTTTTTTTAAGGCTGTCTGCCCGGTATCCAAGGCTTAGCCTTGACTAATCCGGGTCGATCCGGGTCGCGCACCTGATTATGGTGAGTGAGTCTTCTAACGAGGATAACTGCTCGGTGTCTTACTTAAGTGATACCAAGCCGTTTACCACTTGGACCAAACCCGTTAGTTGGAGTACGATGGCTTTGTCATAACAGGATATTAATTACCTGATAGTGTTGTACCAAAACAAGCACTATAACCCATGGTATTTGCATACACTATCAAGTGATCTTCGTACGATGTGCCACATGTAGCTAAACGGGGAAGGGGGAGTGCATATTTGGAGGACAAATACATATATTATCAAGTTATCTTCAAATGATGTGCCAAGTTTAGGTCAGTTGGAGGATTAAGATAAGCGTGTGCACCATTAGATCAGCAAATCACATTGTGCGGATCCTATTAAATAAACTGATGGTGCAACTGCAAACCCCTCGGAGTTTACAGTTTAGAGCACTCACATGGTCATATCCTAATCTGGTAAAAATTGTAAGACAAATTATCTTACTACTTCAAGTCATTATGCTTAGTAACAGGATAATGTACGTTCTTGAAAGCCTACGATATCGAGTTTACATCATATTATTCTCCAATAAATTCATAGAAAGCTTTGCTCCATTTTATTGTTGTTGAAAAGGGCGAGGGGGTGTTACTGTTTGCAAAAAATATATAAGCTAAGAATCCAAGTAAAAAGGGGTTAAATAACTTAAATCCACGCTATCATGGTAGCAGGCGTTTACCCAATGACAATGAACTCTTCATTTACATGAAAAGGGGAAGAAATGAACCAAAAAAACCCAAATTATGGGAAAGAAAGTGGTAGAAACAAGGGCCTCAGACTCAATAAGTACAGTAAGAAGCTCATAAAAATGAGACTAGGTTGAGCCATCTTTCTCCAAAACATCATCTATCTATCCTGCAAACAAAAAGGAGGTTATCATGGAAACTTTTCAATTCACGTTATCTTCTATTCCCCTAAATCCAATTGGAAGATCACTCAATAAATGCCACCAATAGAATCATGCTGATGTTTTACTGAACATATATACTAACATGGTAATGCTTGTGTTTCAACTAAAGCGAAGGACAGAAAATAGCTAGGAAAAAACCAAAAGTAAGACACAAGGAAAGCAAGTCAGCAAGACTCAAATTATCTTTCTTTCACAGATGTATAGAAATATTTCACTGTTACCTTTCACCAGAAATGATCAGTATATCACCAACCAAATGGAGCAAGGAGCAAGGATCACGGATCATAAATCATAAGCTTTTGTTCTGCATCACCTGCAAACAGTAGCAAAAAAGAAGAAAAAAAGTTGCACTCATCTAGCCCCCACCATCATTCATTGTCACAAGTATTGCTAGACTTGAAAGAATCATATGTTAAGAAAGACAGTTTTCTGAGATGAATGTTCAAAGCATAAAATGTGAAGGAAAACGAAAACAATGTCATATAATGATGAAAACCTCAAACATGAGTGATTTAGACAGCCGTTCATCAGAAAGGCATTTTAGGAAAATCAGTGATAGAATACTCAAGAAATCAATCTAACAGTGATCTCAGTTGGGGCTTTACCTCCAATATAGTTTTAGCTTCAGCATTAAATGTTTTGCAAAGAATTTCGTAACTCTTCTCAATCCCCATCTGCATTCACAAAAACAAAAAAAGCAATGGCAGAAAGTTTTCCCACAATAACAGAAAAAATCTAAATACCATTGGATTATACCTTTGAAGGTGACATAGTTGATATGATATATCTGCAACACATACATCTTTCATTATTAACCCCAAAAAAAAAAAAAGAAACAAAGAAAGGAAGGGAAAAGGTAGTATAATAGGCTATTTCTAGGTTGAGAACTTCAAATAAAACCGAATCATGTCATCCATAGCAAAGTTTACAATTAATCAACATAGATAATACTTAAGATTACTGTCACAAGTTGGGAAGTTAGAATCACACACGCAATAGACACATCCAGGATTTGAATGCATGAGCAAACATAATATTACATAATAGTCTATTACACACAGAATATAGTTTTTTTTTTAATTTCTCATAACTGGGGATTAATGACACACACACACTCCATGATAACACACAAGTTTCTCAGGCTTTCATTTTTCTTTTTTTCAGTACATGCTCATGCATTATTTAGCTACACCTTTCTTCAAGATTTGTTCACATAATTGTTTTGTCCAAACACACTGCATCAGAATACCAGATTGCAATAAGACTAGGAAATAGGATTATCGAAATCATGCATTCATGTTTTCCTCTGGTATCACCACTGAAAAGCAGACAGAATGTGTTAAGATTGAAAAAAAAACATAAGGCTAACAAGAGTAATTGGCGATATGCAATTCTTTCTTCCCTTTCATTCTTATCGAACTTGACATGCATATCTTTGTAAAGGGAATGGATTCAACGAGTGCATACATGAGTGAAAATGTTACCTCAGCTTACTTATATAGAAATTCATAGCTAATAAGTTTGCTTTTTGAACAGTTAGCATGACAGCACCGATGCAGTTCTGCACGAGATATTAAAACAAAAATATTAATCAGAGACCAGATTCAATGCAGAGTTATATGCACATAAAAATCACAAGCTTGTGAAGAAAAATGCCTAGATATCCCACTAAGGGGCATAAACTTTCAAAATGGAAATTATGAACATTATAAATTAATTGGCAAATAACTTAGTTTCTTCTTCAAAGACCATAGTGTTCAAAAGTCCACTATTTTCCCTGCTTACTGTGTACGTTGCAGCACACTGCCACTCCTCTATTATCAATTTACCATCACTGTAGAGTATAGATTTGAAAAACAATTCATCACCTTTTGGGCCATAAGCTCAATTAGTTGCATTAGAAACTTCCCAAGTCCTTTCCCCTGAACACGAGGCTCAAGCTGCAATTCATACACGTAAAGCACCAGTACCTCTTCTTCTAAAATGAAGCGGTACTGTACAAATCCAACCAAGGTGCCACTATCTGCTAGACCACTAGCTGAAGTCTCTTCTGTGCTCAACATCATCTTCGTATCATCGCTATTCATATCGGCAACCTCGTGCACAAATATATAATGTGCTACTGGAGAAACCATCTCTCTGCGTTTCACCTTTTCTTCCTCCAGCCACTCAGACCCATAGGGTCCTTCCATGTTTAGCTGCAGTTTTTGGGCCAACAAGCCAACCATTTTACCCCTTTTCCCATGAATAAAAAGGGAAAAATGATAGTCTTTCCTACTAATTATAATATATAAACAAATAAGATAATAAAATCCGAGTTTCGGTATACTATTTCTCCTCTCTCTTTCAATGAAAAGGCTATGTGCATTTTAAATGTAAGACTTTCCTCCTTATTATCACATAAACAAATGAAATTGAAAAAAGAAAAGCAGTTCATTAAACTAATGTTAGTACTCTGTTAACCTTAAGGAGATTCTGAATATAGTGCTTCACAGGAGAGGATAATTTATCGCCGCATCCCGACTTCAAACACACAGATAAACCTATATACCAGATTAAAAATAGGCACTTAAAGGCAACAACAACAGAAAAAATGATCCAAACAGAAACATGAATATCATATCGCTACATTTACACGTGGAGAAATTCACATACATTGACACCTCAAAAAGTTATGCGAGTTAATTAACAGTTTAACACCTTCACTGACCCCTCTTACTTACCAGCCTTGTTAACGCGGTTACAGTAGTTGGAAAATCTGTTACGTTTGTTTGTTGTGTCAGTAGTTACTAGTTCAGTTAAAAAGGCAGCTCATCATTTTATTGTGTAGAACCGTAAACACAACTTGCATTCAATCAATCAATTTTTCTCTCCAGTAACTAACTGCTGACTCCGCAAACTAACCTAACCCATCGTGTAACTAATCCAACTAACTACACTTCACAGTTTCCGATTACCAAAAGACGGTTACCGTTTTTGCGGAAATGGCGGAACGCGGGGAAGGAAGCGAGGTGGTCCTTTTCGGCACGTGCTGCTTTGATGAGTTCCTCAACGGCTTTCTTCTTGGCGAGTACCTGCAAAAAGGAACGGAACCACGCTTCGTTTTTATTCGAATTCGAGAAAAAACGCACGGCGAGAGCACGAAATGGGGCTGAAAAGACGGCGTTTTTTACTCTTACCTCGCTGCGTTTCGGCTTCTTCACTTTGGTAACGGCGTCGTTGTGGATGGTACTGCTTGGACGGCGTCGTTGCAGGGTCTCGGGGTCCATCGCCGGTGAGGACTGATTGTAGAGTGGGAACAACGAGGGGCGGGTTACACGAGGTGAACAACTAACGCGGCATTCGCAATTTAGTGGAGAAAACGAAAAAATGAAAAATAAATATATTTTAAAAATAACCGAGAATAAAAATAGATTAAGATAAAAAATGTTACATAAAAAGAAATGATATTGCTTGATGAACTCATCTTATGATAAATAAATGAATTGAAGTTGAGAATATTAAAATAATTGAATTCTTGGATCGTAATCATTTTTTTGTTTGACTAATTAATAGATTGGATAAGAATCAAGTGATTTTTTATCATATATAATAAAGTTTTTTTGTCTTCTAGATTACAATATCATATATGAAATAAATTCTTTTAATGTTTAACCTTCTTCAGTTTCACTTCTTTATGAATAAAATAAATATCAATCTATCATGGCAGCTGTTGTAGTTGTAATAATAATTGAAAAAAATAACATTATATTTTCACTATTTTTTGGAGGCAATAGGAAATTACGAAGGAGGGCATTTTGGAATTTGGATAAAGCAAGAGCTCTTTTTTTTTCCTTTTTTTTTCTTTTATTCTTTATTTTCTCTGTTACTTGCTGCAACAAGCCAACTATCAACTCCCTCGCTTTCCTTCTCGTGTGTATATAAAGAGCCACACCACCAAACCAACGAGGCAACAACAACTCTTCTTCCCTCTCACTCACTCCTTTCTCTCTCATTCTCTCTCTCTCGCGCTCCCTCTCTCTCTCTTCTCACCACTGTTTCATGCAAAGCCATTTCTAGGGTTTTCAGTTCTCGCCATTCGCTCTTTCATTTCCAGAATCGTTGCTCCTATACCTCGTCGCCATGGCATTCCAAGCCAAGAAGCTTATCAACGATCCTAATGGTGCGCCTCTCTCTTCCTTCTCTTCAATCCTCTCTCATTCTTGAATTTTTTTTTCTCCGTTCAATTTCTCTCTGTCGGTGAAATTCACATGCGATTTTCGTTTCGTTGAACCTTCACCGTGGAAAATCGGTGTGCTCTGACTGATTTCGTCTTCGTTCCGTTTTTCTTGAGGTGAAATCGCGTTTGCATTCTGTGCATTTTGACTGTTTTGGTTCTCTGCATTTTGCAGACCTTTCTTCCGTTAGCCGTTTGAACCTTGAGTCTTTTTAGCATTCGTCTTTGACTGAACAGGACTGAGATTAAAATGAGGGAAATCGGTGCTTGTTCTTGTATCGGTCAATGCGAACTTCATAGAGCTGTTCTTAATTGATACTTTTGTTTTAATCTAGGTGTTTTAGTTCAAAGATTTCGATTCAGTGTCTGACGATGATAGCGCTGTTATTAGCTAGGTTCCTATCTTGGAGTTGAAAATTTTCTCCCTAGCACAGTGTTCTAAGATTGTGTTCTCAAGCGGTTTTGTAATGTGATAGACTAAAACTAGTGAAAACGATGTATGTTTCAGATCTGTCAATGAGAACTTTGTAGAATTGATGATTTTCTTCTAATATCAGTGTTTTGATTCCAGGATTTTGATTCAATGTGAGAAGATGATTGTAGTAGTATTAGCTAGGTTTCCTATCTTGAGTTGCATTTTATCACTAGCACGGTAGTTCCAATTATGTGTTCTTAAGTGGTTTTGTAATGTGATAGACAAAAATGAGGGAAATCGATGCATGTTTCTGAATCTGTCAACGAAAACTTCATAGAATTGCTTGAGTTGATGCTTTTCGTTTAATATGAGTGTTTTAGTTCCAAGATTCTGTTGAATGTGAGAAGATTCCGTTTTAATTGGAGTTGCATTTTCTCACTAACAAGTAGTTCCAGTATTGTGTTCTTAATCGGTTTTGTTATTTGATAGACATAAATATAATAGTAGATGAACAGTTATCTTTGATTCTTGGTTTTTGGAGCTTCAGTAATTTCATTTTTCTTTAATTTCATTGTAGATGTTGTGACTGAATTCATTGAAGGTCTTGTGGAGACATACCCTGGTTTACAGTACTTAGATGGATTTCCTCAGGTGATTACACATACACATGGTTACATGGATGGTTGTGTTTATGTGCAGCAAGTATGAGAGTTCCTGAAGGGTTTGCATTGTTTTTTTTGGGCTGGAATGCAGGTGAAGGTTGTCCTACGTGCTGATGTTTCAAGTAAAACATATGATAAAGTTGCAGTCATATCAGGTGTGTTCATCCTTCTGATATTGTAATATTTCTTATTTGTTTCATTCAAAGCACACATGAATTGTTATATAATCCTACATTACAACAGGGGGAGGAAGTGGCCATGAGCCTGCTCATGCTGGATTTGTGGGAGAAGGAATGCTGACAGCGGCTATCTGTGGAGATATCTTTGCTTCCCCACCAGTTGATTCAATTCTTGCGGTATGCTTCCATCGTAGTTCTTATTATTAGAAGCCATTTGTATATATAATAATTATGCTGATCTCTTTTATAATTCTGAAGCATTTATTATGATTCAATTTTAGGGAATACGAGCTGTAACTGGTCCTAAGGGATGTCTTCTGATTGTAAAGGTACACATATATATTTTTTTCATTCTGAAATACTTTAAGTATTTTGAATTGTTAAGTTCAGGTCTTTAATCTTTACATTGCCCTTTCAGTTCAGTATGTTAGATGAACTATACATGGAAGTTGTTGTCAGATGTCGGAAAAATAAACGGTGAAAAGAATTAAAAATAAGTTTCTTTTTATCAAAATATAATTGACATAATTTACCACTAGCGGGTTGCTGTAAAATTCCTGCCAATTTGAATTTTTTATGAGTTGTTGATAACAAAAGGTATAGTCAGATAAGAAAATGTTAAAAAAATATGTGTAAAAATGACAAACACAAACAGATGGGAAGTGGTGGTTGGTGATGGAGAATGATGAGTAGTTTTTTTTTTTTTTTTTTTTTTGAGAAAAATTGAAAAAATAAAAAGAAAAATTGAGTAAGGGTAAAAGTGGAAAAGGAATTTGGACACCAAATAGCAGTTTTTATTGGGGAATCCCCTTTATTATATGTATAGATAAACAAAACTTTACACCCTTTAGCTTTGAGCTGTGAGTAAGGTATATGATAAGTATGGTTTCTACACAAGTATGGTCAGTTCATAAAGAGTCATTAGGATTTGCTTTTGTTTCTGGATTCATAATGTTCAAATTTGGGTTTTGATAGAACTATACTGGTGATCGTTTGAACTTTGGTTTGGCTGCGGAGCAAGCAAAAGCTGAAGGTTATAAAGTAGAGGTATGTTTGGCTGGAATTGTTTCACCTAGAAACAGGTAGTTAAAGTCATGTGGATAAAGTATTGCATGAATTTTGCTTAGTGCAGACTGTTATTGTTGGAGATGATTGTGCACTACCTCCACCTCGAGGGATTGCTGGAAGAAGAGGCTTGGCAGGGACTATTCTGGTTCATAAGGTTTATTCACAAATCTACTTCTATCTTTTCAGCTTTCTATGGTTCCCCCTGCACATGCATGCACTTTGAACTGCGCCATTTTATGATAGCACATGAAGGGACTTTCTGGCCACTGTTAATGTGAATTTTATTTTCTTGTGTAACTTAGAATTATTATGAATATGATAGATGACAGATTAACAATGGAAATTAGTAGAGAATTATTTTGAATATGATAGATGATAGATGACAGATTTTGGTATTAACAATGGAAATTAGTAGATGATCTAGGGAACAAGCCCCAATTATGGTGATGGGAACAGGATATTCAGAGACTATTGGTTATGAAAAATGAAAAATCAGAGAAACAAGGTGCTACTCTCTGCCCGATAGACCATCCCACTCTACCCAAATGACAGAATGCTTTCCTCGCAACCTGCATTCCCTTTCATATTTATGTACCCTTCCATACTCATGCATACATGGATTCGAATAGTTACATTAGCATATTATCTTACAATGCCAAGTTATTTTTTCATGGTCATTTAATGATGTTTTTGTTGATCGAGGCAGGTTGCAGGAGCTGCTGCTGCAGCTGGCCTTTCTCTTGCTGAAGTTGCTGCAGAAGCAAACCATGCATCTGAATTGGTGGGGACAATGGGTGTTGCTTTAACTGTGTGCACACTTCCTGGTCAGGTTACATCTGATCGTTTGGGCCCAGGAAAGATGGAACTGGGGCTTGGAATTGTAAGTTCCTTTTAGATCATAGACACCTTAGATCATATTTTGCAGTAGTGGGTATCAGTCAAGTTTTATTTCATTCTGTTATGTTTTTGACCTCCGTGGTGATTGAAGTCTGTCTGTACTACTTTCAATTACCCAAAATGTTGAACCATGCTGATTACAAATGCTGACTTTTTACAGCATGGAGAACCTGGTGCTGCTGTGGCTGATATTCAGCCTGTAGATGTGGTGGTTTCTCATGTACTGAACCAAATATTGTCCACGGTATGCCACAATATTGTATGGAAAGCTATTGAATGGTACATACTGTAACTGTGTCCACGGTATGCCGCAGTATTTGTGATGAATTAAATTTGATGCTGTTAGTGTGACCCATATTCTATCTTATCACAGTATTGTCCACTCTTGCTTCATTGGGTGTTCCCTAAAGTATATAATTGTTTCTATCACATTGCGCAATTATTATTGTTGTGAATGTGTTACAATATTTTTCTTTCGATGATGTTTCCAGGAAACAAACTATGTTCCAATAACTCGAGGTGGTAGAGTGGTCCTCATGGTCAATGGGTAGGTTCACGAATATTATCTATGCTGGAGAACTAAAGTTAAATATCTTTGGTCTGAAATTTCCTTATACCATTATTGAGATCTATGCACCATTTTATAATGATATTCCTTTTAAGTATATATCTGCATCTTTGAGTATAGTGAGCATCATACAATCTTCTCACTATAGAATGTTGAAAAGATAATATTTATCTTCTTAAAGTTTCATACATTTTTTTTTTCTGGTTTGAGTTATTTCCATTTGATTGAAGATATAATGGTTTTCTCTTCTGCCTCTGTAAGTTCTTATTTTTATTGAAGTGCATGTATTTTTTGGGTGTATATATTACTTTTAATTAAGCATTTCTGAGTTCAAAAACTGGATGCCATAAT
Organism: Nissolia schottii; assembly: GCA_003254905.1. Classification (NCBI taxonomy): domain Eukaryota; kingdom Viridiplantae; phylum Streptophyta; class Magnoliopsida; order Fabales; family Fabaceae; genus Nissolia; species Nissolia schottii. The sequence goes on along the minus strand of QANU01058821.1, from coordinate 127,902 downwards.
TCAAAATTTCAAACATTACAATAAAAATTCTCTATCATTTTATTGTTCAGGAATAATTTTTATAAAAAAAGTTGCATTTAAGTGTAAGTTTTACTGACCTTACGCAAGTTTCTTCATTTGCAGGTTAGGTGGCACCCCTTTAATGGAACTGATGATTGCTGTAGGAAAAGCAGTTCCAAAATTGCAGCTAGAGCATGGATTGGCTGTTGATAGAGTTTATACAGGAACATTTATGACTTCTCTCGATATGGCAGGTTTGTTGTCACATTTAATGATAATCAGCTTTTCTTTGTGATCATTAAGCTGTTCTGATTACTATTTATCTCAGGTTTCTCGATGTCCATCATGAGGGCTGATCCCTCTATTCTTCAACGATTAGATGCCAGTACTAAAGCACCTAATTGGCCTATTGGAGTTGATGGTCGGTAATTTCTCTTGTTGATAATATGTATTGTCTAATATCAACTTGGCTTTTACCTCTCGAAAAGTGTGCTTTCAACTGCAATATTGATGGCAACAAAATAATTAAATTACTCATTCATTGAACTTTTGAGATTTTCTTTCTTCTAAGGTCATCACCCGCCTACTAAGATTCCTGTTCCAGTTCCATCATCTCGATCAGCAAAGAGTGATGAGGTATGTACATGGGCATTATGTATCATTTCCCTTCTTTGACATGTAACAGTTGTGGGCCAAGAAACTAGTTAAAGGAAAAGCATATTCAATATCAACCTTGAGAAAGATGATCACGTGGAAGCCAACGTTAAATGGGGTTGGCTTTAAGTGGATTTTATGTTTTTGATGTTGATTTCACTAGCATTTGATTTGTTTTATGTTTGATATAACTTTGTTGGCTCACTGGTTAGCTGCAATTTGACACCTTTGTTGGTTTATTGTTTCATTAGAAATTTTGACCAACCTTAAGACTTATAATACTTCTAAATGCATCCTAGTTGAAGTTAAATTCATAATAAAATTTAGCTCAAAAACATTGGATTGGAAGGAACAAAAGGATAAACATATTTCTGTGTGCTGTATCTAAATTAATGATGACACCAACTCTTGTTTTTAGTTATGTTGAAGTTTCACTTCATTCACAGGAAAAAAACGTTCGCAACAAATTTCCTCAAATTTTCAACTTTTTGTTGTGGATATGTGGTGCAATATTTTCCACTTCAACCATCTAAATCACTTCTCATCCCACCGTCCATTACTATACTTATTGCTTGGAAATCCCCTATCAACAGAATTTTGCCCACTGGTTTCTCATTTGTAGCTATTTTGACTCGCATGGCCATCTTCCTCAAAATTATGTTATCTTCCTCTCCCATGTTCATACAACATATCTAAATCTGTAGTGAATTCTGTATTTGGCAAGAAACTCATTATGTTAATAATATCAATGAGGCACCAATCTAATTGTCTTCCTGTAGAAGTGAAACCTGGTTTACTTTTAATTATGATTTGAAATCTGGTTTACTTTTAATCTATGTCAATCTCGTTGGCTTTCTAAATGTTCTTATAGCTTGATAAAACTTTTGAAATCTGATTTCCATTTTGGCTTTGTGTGTAAGGCACATAGCCGGCCACTACAACTAAATGAGCAAGGCCAAGTTCTTGAGATAGCCATTGAAACTGCTGCAAATGCAATTTTAAGTCTTAAGGACAGCCTAAATGAATGGGACAGTAAAGTTGGTGATGGTGATTGTGGATCAACTGTGAGTCCTATTCTCAAAATTGTTATGATTTTATAGTTGTTGATGCGTTATGTGCATTACTTGATGTATCTGGTTCATCTTGCAGATGCATAGAGGTGCCAAGGCCATTCTGGAGGACATCAAAAAGTAAGTTTGTACCCTATCTTGGTTAGGTATATTTTTGGTTTCTTTCTCAGATATAAATAGGAATTACTACTGCTAGTAATATATCAAGTCTCATGTTTTGTGTTTGATGCCTTCGTAACATTTTGCGCTCTTTTGATAGCCACACGTTGCTGCAAAAAATAATTGCCAATTTGAATTGTAATCAGTAATCACAGTCTAACCTGAACTGCTATTTTTCTTTCAGTTATCCTCTGAATGATGCTGCAGAAACTGTCTGTGAAATTGGATCAACAATTGGAAGAGCGATGGGAGGAACAAGTGGGATCATGTACTATTCCATTCTCATGCCTTCTTTTTGAAGTTAAATTAATTATGCTATTTGATTATTATTCTCATGAAAATTTCCTTTTTCAGATATACAATTTTTTGCAAGGCAGCATACACACAGCTGAAAGCAAGCTCCAGTTCTGGTGTCAATTCAAAGCAATGTGAGAATATTCTCCATATCTAGCGAGTTTTAACTAGAAGTTTAGGATTACATTTTCAATTGTTCTTTTTCTTGATTTTGTTGGAATATCGTCCCTCATGAGTCTTTTGATTCAGGGGCTGAAGCACTAGCGGCTTCCATTGCTGCTGTTAGTAAGTATGGTGGTGCGAGTGCTGGTTATAGAACATTGCTAGATGCCCTTATTCCAGCATTGTCAGTTCTGCAAGAGGTTTTGGACAATAGCTTTTCATTTCCCTTCATTATTTGCATGCCCTTACTTACTTTAACTTACTACACTTTGGTTGTACAGAAATTAAAATCTGGTGAGGATCCTATCACTGCTTTTGTTCTTTCTTCTGAAGCAGCATTAGCTGGAGCTGAGTCAACCAAGAACATGCAAGCACAGGTAACTACTTATTGATTATTCTTTGATAAGGGAGAGAACCTTGGTGGTGTTGATGCTTCCTTGTTTTAGTTATGTTTAGTTGATGAGTTGTGCTCAAGAGAACAAAGTTTCATGGCTGTTATGAATCGCTTGGCATTGTTTAACAAAGAGAGAGTCAAATTACAGAATTTCAATTTTGAGAAGCTGGGTTCCAATTTTGAGAAGTTCACTTTGAATAGCAATAGCCATGCAGTTTTTTCTTTTTTAACAATTCCCTTACTAATGGTATGAAAAATGCCACAGCTCTTCCTGAAAATCACTTCAATGTTTTTATGCATTGTTTCGTCGTTATTAGTGGATCTGATGAGGTGGTAATATGCAGGCTGGGCGTTCAACTTACGTGTCTGCAGAGATTCTTTCAACAGTTCCTGACCCTGGTGCCATGGCTGTGGCGTCATGGTACAGAGCTGCAGCCTTGGCTGTCAAGGAAAAATACAAGAGTTAAGCCACATGTATAGCTCTTCCAGGCAATCCTGTTTGTGCGGATTTAGCCAAATTTTGTTCCTGATTTGTACTCCTATAACCATTAGGCTCTCCGCTTATGTCTTTTTTGCATAAAGCTGAGAGAGCGATTGCCAGTCACCTCTATATACGCCAAATTTTAAAGTGGATGTAAATTTGAAAACTTGACTACAACCGGCAATAATATACATCTCATTGTGGGTTTTGTAATTTTCATGGTTGGTTTATTGATTCTTAGTAGTTTAACTTTCGTATACCATATCTTTTACCTTTTTTAGTTTTTCTGTTTTTCGCGATGACCCTTTTTGCTGCTGCTTTTTATAATGCTCAACTAGCTACATTTTTAAATTTTCCATTGTAATTTTCCGTTCGGGTGAATTATATTTTATTGGGTTGGGAGGATGTGTCTGTGGAGTTGGTGGTAGCGATGGAATATATTATACCTTGTTTTGTAGTTTTGTAAAGTGTGCCCTTCAAATTCAGTTGAAAACTAAACCAAATTTCTGTTCTTACTGCGGGTAGATAGAATTGAAGGATCTTGAGAGAACATTCAATGTGGAACATATAACTTCATCTTCTGGCCTAAAACATTCCAGTATGGTAAATGGTTATTTAGGGTAAAATGATAAGAAACGAGATGCGTAATGATTAGGAACAAGGAAAAGTCACATTAATCACTAGATCATCGTTGAGCACTCTGTTGAAGGCAGCCGCAAAGTGAGAATAGGGAAACGCTCACTTTAGTAAATAGGAGTCATTTTTATGTTTTCATTCATTTCAAAATGAACTTATTTCTTTGAAGAAAAAAAATGAGCTAAATGCAGGTTATAAGTCAAGTTTGTCCCTCAATTTCTTTGTGACAGTGTTGTTGATGTGTCATGTAAAGTTCAATATTAGCATTTTACATGACACTTATAAAAATGATGTAGTTTAGTAGTTTATGTAACATCCAATTTTTTGTTATTCTAAACGTGACCTTAGAATATCGTTTTTAGAATTTAGCATATATTATTAATAATATATTTGTTGAACCATATAACCACAATATGTTATTTATTATATGTATTTTGTATTTAGAAAACTTAGATTTGTTAAGTTCGCCGTCAAACTTCAGTTTATCGCTTTAACGATCTAATAATCAATTGTTAGACTCATTGAGTCAACCCTTGGGCTAGAGACCCACAGAGGAGCCTCAGGAAACGTTCCTTATATCTTTAGGATATCTAGAGTGTTGTCATCATCATTATGTGTCGATCCTAGAACTTTTAACAATTCGTCATTCAAAGTTTCAATTTAGGAGTTAGGGTTTCCTATGTGTTTTTTGGACCAATTTTCTCTTTGCCCAAGGCCTGTTTAAGGCCAAAGATAAGTGTCAGACCTTCTTTTATAGTGTTTTATTCATGTTTACCCTTTTCTGTTCCGTTTTGACCTCGTACGATAAAAAATGTTGTGTTTAGTGTTCCGACACACCTCAAACCATGTGACAAATGGTAGCACGCATGTGTGCCACATGTTGCCACGCATGTTCCTTGGAGGACACTTGACCATTCGGCCATGCATATGGGGCATGTGTTGCAAGACATACATATCATCATCACCATCCATTTTTTTCCCTTTTTTTTTCTTTTCCTTGCTTCCAAGAGAGACAACTCTCTCTTCTTCTCCTTCCTCCGCCACCTGAGACCTCCTCCCCTGTCTCTTCTCCATCATTGAGACCATCACCTTCACCACCATCATCCTTGAAGCCACTACCACCTCCCCTCACCTCTATATTTAACCTACACACAAAATACTCTCACCACCATATCAAACCCTCATCATGTGAAAAACCTTAAGCATTTTTGTTAAAACCCTCTTATGTATGTCTTGTGAGGTATGAGAGATTGTGTTTATTGTGTTGTTTAAAGAGATTTTCTTCCCTATGAACTCGTTGTGGGTTCTGTTATGTTTGGTTTCTTGAAAGGGAAAGATGAGTTTTTGATATGTGTTGGATTTGTGATTGTTGTTGGGAGAAAACTAAGTTTTGGGGCTAAAAGTAGTAGTAGTTGTTGTTGTTGTTGTTTTCGAGTCTCTTAAAATTTTTAGGGAGAAAAATGAGTTTTTGAGTGAGTTATACGGGAGTGTATGTATTGTGTTTGAAAACAAAGCTTTTGGGGGTCAAAACTCATTAGGGTTTTGGGTACTTTAGGGTTTGGGAGAAAGAAAATTGAGTTTTTATGATATTTTTCAAGTTGTTGTTTTCGGAGTCCTTAAGGTTTTTGGGAGAGAGAAATGTGTTTTTCTTAAGTATGTAGTGTTAGTGAGGTTTTGGGAAAACTAGAGTTTTTGAGGGACTAGAATGAGTTCTTATTGTTTTATGAAAATTTTAGTAAAATGTTTGAGTTTAGTGTCCTTTTGTGTATAAAAGAAAATCTGTGCAAAAAGATCAGTTTTAGAGGTTTCGAACTCTTAAGAAAAATGTAGGGTTTCATATAAAAATTTAGGTTTACTAGTGTTTTTGAAATCCTTGGTGTGTAGGAAACCTTGTTCATTAAGTGTGTTTTTGTCAAAAATTGAGTTTTGGGTCAAGTTTCCTCTTAGGTAAGGTTTTCAGGTTCCTAAGGTCATTTTGGGTTTCAAAATGGTTTTTGAGAAACTGTGAGGGTCTACGAGTTTGTGTGAGTACTAGGGTTAAGTTTGCGAAAAGAGTGTTGATGAGTATTTTGAAAATTGTGCCTGCGAGGGTTAGAAACTAATTCGAGTCTCTAAGGACTTGTGGTTCGAGAGTCTGCATTTTCGAAAAATGCGTATGTGCTTAAGTTCCTCGTGTGTCTTAGAGAAGCTATGTTTTTAAAATGTTTTGTGAAATAACGCTTTTTAACAACGTTTGAGCCAGTTTTGGTTTGTGTGTATTATTAGCTAAGGGTTGGTCCATATTGCATTCTAACGTAAGTCAAACACTACTAGGAGACTTTGACACCTAACTAAGTGTGCATTAAATCCTGTGTGTCAAGTGTTAGGTTTATGTCCTGACGGCGAGTCAAAATGGAATTTTGAGAGCAAGTGTAAGGTTTTCAATGACCCTATGATATTTATAGCTTAGAATTCTGTGAGTATGGTTTAATTATAACTTGATTATATATTATCTATTATAAATTGTTTGTGCTGGATTTTGTTTACATTTACCTTAATTGTGATATGATTATATCGCGTGCTGCTTGATGATAATTATAGATGATATGATATGATGATCATTAGAATGTTATCATGTAATGATATTATGATTATTGTCTTTAATTTCATTGACATGCATATATTTATATAACATCATTCTTTATATAAGGATGTTGTGAGATCATGAACAAGAATTTATGATAATGGAAAAGTCTTTTGAAAATTAACTAAAAACCTTTTTTAAATAATACCCTTATGGGTGTTACAAATGTTTTGAAGATATGACGCTTCCTTTGTAAAGTGAATCCTTCGGGTCAATGGAGGATAGTTGGCCCCTCCAACCGACCTTGAGTTGGTTTAGGGGTTGTACCTTTAAAGATCTCGGGGGTATAGGAAGGATGATTCCTCCCTTGGATTGGTAAAAAGTTTGCTAGTCACTTTTACCAACCCAATAGTTAGTTGGTCTTTTCACTATATGTGTGTGGTTTGTTACCATGGATTAAGCTCAAGTCCTTTTTTAAAACGAAGTTGTTACCTTGTTGAGGGAAAAAATTCCCATCGGAGGTACTCAAGGGGTTAGATACGATCAGATAATGATAAATGTTCAAGTGGAATAAGTTAAGTGCATTCATGCATGATATTATTCATTCCTTATGTGGATATATTGTTTATTCATTCCCTATGTACATATGTTGTTGAACTATACTACCATTATATGTGTATGTTAGGACTAAAGAAAAGAATAGGATAATTGGTAACCATTCAAGACTAGGTCAAGATGATAAATGAACTTTATATTGTGCACACTTAGAGATAACCTGAACAGCAGAACCTGATGTGAAAAAACCTAATTGTGCTTAGGATACCTGCTAAAAAGCTTTTTTCTCACACCCTTTCCGTATTTGATTCTAGATTCTGATGGAGTTTGTTTGCTATGTGAAGAAGAATAATTCAGCCATCTCAAAAGGTAGCTTTGACCCCAACAAGATGTCATCATGTCAAAATCTTCAAGTCATGATTGTGGCTCGAGAGGAGAAGGATGTTTGTTATCAACAAAGGAGTAGTTGTTGATGACTGAGCAGGAAAACATGAGGCACGTATCTGGAGGAGCATCCGCCAATCAGAGGAATCGAAGGGATCATGATAGGGGAGCTCATTGTTTTGTCTTAGGAACTCTAGACCAGTACAAGATAGTAGACTCTACATAAGACTTCTAGAGTACATAGTGAGTAGAGATAGATAGTGATTAGAAATAGCTAGGACATTATGCCTTATATCTAGGTTATATCCTAAAAAATTTAATTTTCTCATGACAATTAGAGGATTATGTTTTGAGTCATACGTAGACTAAGGGAAGTAGCCCTATGTTGAAAGTTTTAGTAAATACAAAGTACACAAGGCCTTAATATTCATTGACTTAGAAAATTTTCTAAAAGTTGATCAAGAATCATGACAAATAGGGCACATGATAACTTGATCATGGCAGATGACAGTTACTTTCAATCTAAAGGTTACTAGTGTGACACCTGGCATGACAACATGAAGGCTAATGACAGTTATGATTTCATCCAAGGGTCCAAGGCGTAACACATGGCACGATGATGCAAAGGCTCATGACGGTTAATCTCCAGATCCAAGGGTTGACAAGATGACATATGACATCAAGGCTCTGAAACTTATGGTAGTTAACAACAAATATGAAGGCTATTAGTATGACAAGTGGCTTATTGGATTAAAGACACATCGACAAGTGAAACTGCGCATTTTGTAGGCCTAGCGTCAACCAGAAAAGTTGGCGCCCATATTTGAATTCAAAAGATGTGACGCTATGGGCGCTAGAAGGCAATTATGCAACCATCAGGGCTCGATTTTCTCTATAAATAGAACCCATTAGACCCATATTTCTCAAGTTCCTAGGATCACACTCTTGCAACACTCTCACATGCTCGACCACACCTCCAATGGCATTTTAGAGCACCAGAAAAGTCAAGTACATATCATGAACTTCACTATTTTCTTTTCTTTTTTTAGACTATACTAGTTTAAACACCTTTTGTTTTCCTTTTCTTAGGATTTCTCTCGGTAATTTTGTCACTGCGGATCTTGTTTGTAAGACATAATTTTTGTAATTAAGTTTCTATACCCAAGTATTTATACTCATAACTTTGGAATTGAGACTTAAACAAATAAGAAACATAAACATATCACTTAACTGTCAAGTTCTTAACAATTTTTCTTCTACTTCTCACTCTGGAACTATAACTTGAATGAAAAATAGTTAAGTAACAATCAAAATCCAAACATTGGCATTGACAGTGCCATTTGTTGAGTAACTATGTATATTACTCCATAATTCAAGTTTCTATACAATTGCTTTTGTGCACATCACTTTGGAGCTGAAACTTGAAACTAATTTACAAAAGTCATAAATTGATAACTCAAGTGCATTTTCGAGAATAGGGCAATAATACAAAGGATTAAACATATATTTCTTGGCCACTTCAGATACTTTTTTGGGACTCCATAAGAGGAACCGTTTTTGTTTCCCGAATTGAGATCATAAAACAAGGTGGACTCATTGATTATTTGTTGTCGACAGTGACATCAAAAACCACAAAAAACACTAGGTTTATTTGTCTTTCTATTGTAGACTAGCAAGCCAGTATTTATGCTCATCGTCATATTCTTATTTTGTTTACAGAGCTTGTATTTCTCGTATGATCCTGAACAGTGTGTATGCTCTGATATATATATATATATATATATATATATATATATAATATGAGATTTTTCAAGTTATGCTGATGTTCGATTTTCTCGTTGTATTTCGTATGTTGTTCTGAACTGTTATGTTTTACTCTGTCCTTGTTAAAGTTTATGTTTCATGTTGTATGACTCACGTTTTCAAAACCATAATCAAAATTTTTTATTTTCCTCAAAATTCCTCATATTTTCTAAGCTAAGTATTTAATGAACTAAGTCTAATGTAAGGTTATGCTATAAAAGTGAAAATTACTGAGCATTAATTATGACTTAAGCATAATTAGCTAGTTATGATGTTACATTTTAGCCCAATTTAAAATAAAAACCTCAAATTTACCTGATTAAAAAACCCTAATTTCTCCAAATCTTTTATAGTCTTCTTCCTCACTCAAGCGTCGCACCCACCAAAATTTGGTCATGCCACCTTAGACGCCATGTGAAAATGTTTACATGTCATTTATCATGACACAAAAGCAAAAAATGACGTCACACTAACAGAAATTGAGCGAATGACTAACTTGACTAACGGTTATTTAGAGCCTAAATACGCTTATTTTGAAATTTAGGAATGAAAGTGACTCACTTACATTTTTAGGGACTAAAGTGAGTGTTTCTCTAATTTTGAGTTGGTACGTCTTTGGACAAATTTGACTGTTTAGTGTTTTATGGTTACGTTTAAGAGTTATGATCCCTACTTTAAAAGTGATGTATATAAGATAATTTTATTAGATAATATTGTATAAAAGTTATATTCTAATCAAAAGTTTCCATTTCATTTGATATATTTGATTAACACATTATAATGCATATGAAAAGATTTGATTGAATAATTAAGTGCATAAAAATTAGACTCTTAATTTTAATAGCACCAAAAAAAAAGACTCTTAATTTTAATTCACTTTCAATATGAAAATATTTTATATAAATATTTAATTATGCACCATCACGTTAGCACAGTTATCTTTGTCACATCTATCATATTGAAAGTCTTTCCTATAACATATTATTAAATGACAATGTAAAGCTCATTTACATTAACCTATATCAAAATTAATCTCAATTCATAACTATTAAAAGAAATTCTTTGTAGAGTATTTATCATGACAAAACAAATAAATATGTTTGTATTTCTCCATTTACTACTATTTGTACTTTTAGCATAATTCTTAGGGCATGTTTAGCATGTTGTATTAAGTAGGATAGAATAAATTAATATGATATATTATGGTTTTCTTTTATAGAATAATATATTATGATTTTATTAATTGTTTGATGTGATTATCGTATTTAATAAATTTATGTATGAAAAGCTGCTTATGCAATAAAAGAGAGTATTATATATTTTTTCAATTCTTATAAATATTTCTAAAGTTAAAATATAATCATTAAAATATTGTAAAACATAATTGATAATCCTGAATATAAACTATACTTTATATGAAAAATGAATAAATATTTATATTAATGATAATTTAAAATATTCAATAATTTAAATAATAAAATTTATTTTTTAATTTATTATTCAATAATCAATAAAATTCATTATTTTATCACTAGTTTATTTTCTTGTTAAATATTTAAGTATCATAAGAATAAGAATTATTTGTAATAGTGAGAAAACAATACGGAATTATATAATATGATGGTTCTATTGGCACTCTCCAGTTATTTATCTACACTCCCTATTAACAATTTATAATTTTGAGATTCTCTAAATTATCATTATTTACAACCTGGAATGGTTTAGTATTCAACTTCTTGCTTTTGTACATAATAATAATCTAAAATTAAATTATTACAAGAATTGAAATCTCATATCTTATTTAAAAGTAAATTGGATCCAAACAGATCTAATTTACAATTTCCTCCTCATTTATTTTTAGTTAACCAAATAAAAGCTAATAATACCCTTATCCTCTCAACACTCCCCCTCTCTCCTCCTCTGCTTTGTCAGATGTGTAAAATGCTCTCCTTCACATTGGTGGTAAATTCATCTATTTTGGATTACTATATCAGTTCCTTTCTCTGTTTAGCGGTGACAACTGACAAGTCCTTTTTCCTTTTTTTTTAATGTTTTGTTTCTAAATGCTTAAATTCCTATCTTACTATTGTAACAGTATTGTTAAGAGATTTATTTTACCACTAATTAATGTCAAATTGTTCATGTCTCATACGAATGTTGTTTTAGATTTTGGCAATAATACTGGATTTTCCACCCTCGATTTGTTTTGCCACTGTAGACCCCTTTTTAGTTTCAGACATTAGCGAGCTTGGGAGGGATGGAGAAGAGAAATTAAAAAGAATATGATATTTTATTAATCATGAATAAAATAATAAAAATAATTGAATTCAATTCTTTAATTTATAATTCATTTCAAACACAAGAATTGAATTAAATTTAAGGGTGAATTCAATTCAATTCCTTATGTTACTAAATAATTTCAAAAATAGACTGTTAATGAATTTTATTTAAATTAAGTTAATTAACTATGATACTAATGGTTTATCCATAATATTTTCAATAAATCGTTAGTAAGTCACTAAATCTATGTGAAGAAAACTCTTCATTCTTTTATTCTTTCTTTAGCATTTTTTCCTTATCACTATAGAATAAATGAAAATTATAAATTATTTTTAAATAATTTTGCATTTTTTTATCCTACAATAGTCTCGCCCCTTGTATGATGTCATGCCAAATATAGTAAAATAAATTTTAGTCCCGTTATTTGTACTCAAAAAATTGACTCTGTGTATACCACATAAGAAAATAAATATTACAAAGCATAGCAATAAAAATTATCAAACACATAAACAAGTAACATTAAACACACATATACCATACACGCACAAAACAGATAAACAAACAGGAACATGTTCACTTCAGTCCCTGAAAATGTAAGCATAAGTCACTTTAATCACTGAATTTCAAAATGAGTATGTTTAGTCCCTAAAAGTGTAGTCTCTGAATCACGTTAGTCTCTTAAGCCATTTCAAAAAAAATTTGTTGATGTGTCACATTAAGTGCCACGTAAACACTTGCACGACACATCTGATGTGACATGAGTGAATATGAATTTAAATTAATCCCTAAAATTACTTTAAATGATCAAATAGATCCATTTATGATATTCACCCTCTTCCCTAACAATAAAACCGTAAATCCCCAAAATTAGGTTCAATTTAGTCCCAAAATGTGCTTAAAGGAGTAAAAAAAAAGTCATAATCCTCAATCTCTCCCTTTTCCCTTTGTTAAACATTAAAATCTAATATTTCTTAAACTCACTCATGCTCTCTCATTTTTGCACCACCTCCTCACAAAACATGGCCAAAATCAATATTTGTCATGACCAAACTTTTTGCATTTCATAATTTAAAAGAATAAAATTATGTCAAAAGTAATTATGCAATACCCAAAACCATTACAAACCAAGTAATTGAGCCAAAAAAACAAAACAAAAGGTTGAGCCAAACCACCTCTTTCAAATAAAATGACTAAACCTTATGAGTATTTACACTATAAGCACTATACAAAATACAAGCCCTATACAAACTTCAATTCTTCATCCTTGGAGCTTTGAACCCAAGAGTTAGTACAAATCCCATGAAACTTGTGAGCAACTTTAATGAAAGCCATTGCAGAACATGAAATCATGGTCTCAATGGCCTCCTATACAAAATTAATATAGATCATTCTTAGAAGATACGAAATTAGTAAATATGAGATTTCAAAACTGAAAAATATAGTCAATGTTGAATTAAGCAATTACTTCTTGATAGTTGATATGTCTTGTGAATCGTTATAAACACTTAGAAATTATGACACCCAAAACTAATAAACAATGATGAAATTCAAACACGCAAGAATTAAACATGATGAGATAATTGTATATCCATTTTCGTTGGATCATTCTAATAGGCATATCAATTCTACATTATTTCAAACAAAATACATTAAAATTAAAAGTGATTTTGCTAATGACTTCTAAAGTCAAAATAGAGCCAGAGTCACTAAAACTAGCCTAAGTCATAACCAAACCAAAGAAAAACAATAAAACATGAATCCTTCTGACTTCAGGACCCACATCTATAGACCCATGCCCTGAGCCACTTGTCTCCAAGATCCCTCAAAAGTAAATCACAACCCCCAAATCCCCAATCAAAGCTCTAAAGAAGAATTTAGAACAACAATTAAATAATGAATGAGAACGAAATGGTGAAACCTCCTCCACAACTGCGTAAATTCTGACCTCCATAGACAGCCCCAACTCCTTTCTCTATCGCTCCTAAATCACGACACCATTGTCTCAACCGCGATCAATAACAACCACCATTGATTTGCATTGCGATTGGCTCCACCGCTCAAGCACCACCGTCATTGTGGCCACCATATTTGTTGCTGTTACTCTGTCCGCGCTACCGTTGAAGCTCGACGTTGGGCCATGCCTCCATGGTTGTAGCTCACTCCTTCACAAGTCCTAGCAACCACTTTTGATGGACCAAGATTTGGCAGTGATGGAGAGACTATTGTTGGAGACCAAATCGACGACAACCGCAAATCGGGGATACAGAGCAAGAAGAGGTGGAGTTTCATCGCGAAAGATATGGGAAACGCGGTTTGAATTTGGGAGGGGAAAAGGTGATGGAGGGTTAGGGTTTGAACATAGTATGATTGAGAGTGAGTGATTGAGACCGAAGGTAAGACTGATAAAGAGTAGGGTTCGTGAGAATGATTGAGATTTTGTTGGCTCCTTGGGAATTTGGGTTAATTAGCATTAGATATAAATAAATTTGTGATGATTATGTTAGTTTAAACGACCTCATTTTGTGTGTAATTAGTGAAGCCATTACACTGGTAACCGAACGATGTTGTTTTGAAAGTTGCCGGATAGAATGCTAAAATGGCCCTAAATAGACTCATTTTGAAATTCAAGGATCAAAAATACGCTTATACTTTTAGGGACTAAAGTGAGCCTTTCCCATAAACAAACATTATCAAATGAACGAGCAATATTAAACACACGCACGTCTGTGTGCGCAAAAAAGCTCAGTGTCAATGTTTATTTATCTGTTTTGTAATGTTTGTTTCTTTATGCGATGTACACAGGATGTCAACTTTTGTGGTGTACAAATAGTATTTTTGTTAAAACTTTAATATACTTTATACTATCAAATTTTACACTTTATATTGTATCTACCACAAATTCTATTAAATCTTATTCTATATGCATATCAAATGAGTCTTTAAGGTGTTGTATGAGTCTTGTCATGAGATAGAGGAGGCAAAGATTTTGGGGACAGAAATGTATTTGGAGAAAATGACAGAAATTAAAAACTTAAAATTGTCTCATAAAAAGAAATATGCATTAGACATGTTTCCAGAACGATTTTTAAGTTAATTTTTTTATATCACCAAAAAAGAGATGCAAGAGACGTGACTTTATTCCCCCTATCTCCGTTTTTTTGTCCCAATACAATAACTAAATGCTACATAAAAGCATCACTAGAGGACACAAAATACAGTCTTGGTGTCATATCTTGCCCTGAACAATGCCAGTCCCACTATTTAAACACTACTGGAGTCGCAAATTGAAGTGGTACCAGTTCTGCTTTAGATAAATATCAGCATGCAACACAATGCTAGCTTTATATAGCAGAGAAATGATAATTTGACAAATATATGTCGCATTTTTTTGAGTGAGGTTGCCCAACATGTTTATCAAAATACCATTACTCTTATATTGTATTCACGAAAATGAACATTCTATTATCTAATCGTACTCTACATCATGCATATCAAAAGAGTTCTTAAGAGCACCTCCAGCGCTGGACACAAAGCAAGCTCTCGGTTTCATTTCTTGGCCTAGACAATGTCTGTCCTTGCTACCAAAGTTGCAAATTGAAGTGTTAGAGGAACCAAAACCAATGCTTGTGACACCAATATTTGATGAGCATGTGGCACAATGACAGCTTTTGCTGCAACCACGTCTTTTTTTTATTTTTATTTTTTTTTTAAATAATTTGAAAATTGGGTGTGATTGTTGTTGGGACCAAAATTGATATGATCCTTTTTATTAGAGTCCAATTCTTGGAACGCCTTGGCTTTCTACTAAGAGTTGATTATGTGACGTTCATATGAAAAACAGTGGAGCCAAAATTTTGAGATCATGACAACATAAGAAACAAATGAAAGAAAGGACTGGAAACAGAATCACCAAATACGCACACTGATACTGGTGGGAGCTGCAGTAAAGTAATTAGCGTGATAGATCCGTCGTTTTCATGTGTGGGGCCAATTTGAGGCGTTAGTGGGGTTGGTGTTGTTTTCTGCATGGATTTTAGCACTCTCCCACCGCCCCCAGATATGAATAAGACATTGCTCTGCATGCCCTGCAAAGAATTAACCATGTGTAGTGTGGTTTGATATGATGGCTGTCCTCTTATATTGGCACCTTTAATTCAAACACGCGCGACATGAGAGCTTCTCTTCCGCCTTAAATTCAATGTTGTTGTTGATCAAATTATGCATGTACATGCCATACCACAGATAAATATGTTATTTGGACTCTTTGATCATGAAATAATATTGTGCTGATTCAGCTCTCATTACATCAAATTAAATTTTAATGAAATGTCATCCTATATATACCTCATCTGACATTAAATAGAATAGACGGTAACTTGTGACTCAGTGTCTTATAACTAACGAGTACAAATAACACTTCTAATACAATTTTGAACATTGGACCCGCTCTTTCCGCTAAGTGGTGATACTGGGCACTGGCACTCTCGAAGCTAAAAACAAGCATAGGGGATCCAAAATTAAAGTCACCACCCTACGGCCCAATAGGTTTATCTTAAGTGGTAGAGAGCTAGAAGAATTGCTTGATTTTCAACTCGATTTTAACTCGGGTTATTTTAGTAGCAGTTGCAGTCTTGCAGATTACCCTTCCTCTGTTTACCCCAAAAAACGAATAAAAGATTACCCTTACTCTCTTCTAAAATATCGTGTACACTAATGATATGTTGCGTGGATGTAAGAAAAGTGGAGAGTGGAAGCGAAGGAGAGAAAAATACCTTCAATATATTTTTGTTTAGATACTCGTTCATTATTTGTTGTAGGCGCAGATTTAGGAAAAATGATGCTTGTACTTGTAAAAATTTGTAGATAAATTGTCACTTTTTTCATTACTCTAGATTTAGTCACTCAAATGAATATATAAATCAGTAATGCTAAGTGTATAATTGAAAAATGTTCAACGTACCAATGTACGCTATACACAACATGTCGACACACACATTTCAAAATAGATATACAAACTTTATAACACATACACAAATTTTATTAAACACGAAAATCAAATAAAACAAGATCTCCTTACATTAAATAACAAAAAGTAACTGTCATGCTCTCTCCTACTCCCTATTCACACTATAAGTGTGCACTCACTCTCTATCATACACCAACATTTCAAAACAGAAACAAAAACTTTTGAATAGGAAAAACAAAGAATAAGACGAAGATAAAAACGAAAATGAAGAGAAAAAACTTTGATACTTACATACATAACTTTTGTATTCATATACACAAACTTTTGAAGAAATAGAAACAAAGAATAAGAAAACTTTAGTGCTCACATACACTAACTTTTGAAAAAACATATACAAACTTTTGTACTCACATACACAAACTTCTGAACAAGTAGAAACAAAGAACAAGATGAAAATGAAAACTCAGACATATCTATAACGTCTTGCGAAGAAGAAAACGAAAACGAAACAAAAATGACGGTGAAAATGAATAAGAAGAAGGAAACAAAAAAACCAAGGAACTAGGGGTTAGAGATGGAAAAAGGTTTTAAAAAGAAGAAATTCTATGTTGAGGCTTTACAAATGGAAGAAAAAAGATAAAAATGGATATTGTAGGTTGAAAACGTGAGAGAAAATGAAGGGAGAGTGGGGGGAGAAGAGAGAGATAAAAGAAGAAAAAATGAAGAAGAAGATGCGCGAAAGAAAATGGGGAAGAGAAGAGAAAAAATGAATTTTAAATACAGTTGACAATTGAAGATAAAATATTATTGCTATATAAATAAGGTGAGAAATGCTTTTGAGCCCAACAAATTATCACAATCTTTATTGTCCGACTGAGTTGTCACAATTTAATTGGTTGTCTGGTGATTTTTCTTTTCTTTTCTTTTTTCACTTCTATTTTTAGTTTCATTTTTTTCCTCTCCAATTATTAGACAAAATGTGTGTTGGGCAGCGTTGAAATAAGGTTGTGTAGTGCTCAAATAAAGTAGGGATGTACAAATTAAGAACGAGTTAACTTAGACTCTAATTCAATCAGACTTTTTTTTTTTTTTTGTGTTAGAACGGGTCAACCCAACACACATTAGACATATAAAAATATCGACGTTATGCATAATAAAATCATAAAATTTTAGATATAAAAAACATAATTCAACAAATACTTTAATTACCTTTATAAATAGAGATGAATCGAATTATTTTTATAATTGTGATTTGTTTTATTGTCTTTTTCTTTTTTTCTTTACATTAATATTTAGCTTTTATTATTAATGAAACTGACTAATCTAATTTAAGGTATTATGATTATCTCTCTCAACACAATTTTTTTTAGCCTCAAATCTATGACACTTTTAATAAAGGGATCATCTTGCCTATCATTAGACCAACCTTCTTTACTTTAAAAAAGTTAAAAATTACAAGAATAAAAGTTTTACCTGGTATCCAACTCAATGTAGATTAGTTGGAGTCAATGAACTCTAGATACTAGTGGTGTAGAAATTTTTTTTTAATATAATTAATGAAGATAAAAATATCAAATTAAAAATTTAAACATTTAAAATTTAAATCATATCAAGTCTTCTTAATTCCAACTAAATTTAAATTAGATTTGTCGCTAGGTATGTGATCAAATAGGATTGTCCCATTCTTATATAATCTATCACTAAAATAGCCCTAAAGGTAGAGCTAAGGAGAGCAAAAAGGGTTTTCCATGAGATGGTAAATAAAGTTATTACCCCCATAAGATTTGTGAATAAGTGATTGTCTGGTAATAAGTAAAGAATATTTGTCTTTTTATTAGTGTATTGAACTCATAATTCATTTGATACTTTTTAAAAATTTGATTTGCATAATTGCTACAAATTAGATTTATATTCCTACAAATTAAAGAAAAATTGGCGAGGAATAGATTTTTCAATTTGAATTTCTTGTCACGGATTGTCAAATATGATCTATAGGTGGGAGTAGACACCGTATTCCACTAAAGTTAGGAGCACTTATAAATCACCCACCAAAAGCTCTCACATAGCCAATAGGATTCGAACTCTTGCCCCATTTTAAGATAAAAACTCGAATCTTAACCAATTGTATTATTCCTTCTTAGAATCTACTATATCTCCATAAGTTATTGAGGACGTATACCCTCAAAACGCCATTAGAATGAAGCAGTGATGCAAGTTGGGTATATATAAATGGTGGTGTAGCCTCTACCCTCTCAACATCATGCGGTTTGGTTGCAAATTGCAAGTGCATGTGCTGTCTTTTCCTAACCTTTGTCCCTAATTGGAAGAGCAGCCACCTGAGCACTTGCAACATGCCAGGTGGTTTTCACTAAAACTGTGGTCTTGTCTATGGGGTTGTAGGCAAAAATTTTAAACTTTAATATTTTCATATTGATATGCTTTGATTGCATTTTTCAGACACTTTGAGAAGTTCATCTGCAACTCCACACATGCTATGACACAGTGCAAGTTACAAGAGTGAGAGAGCCATTGACCTTTTGTAATTCTAACTTTTCCTTTCATGCGGAGGAAAAGGGTATTAATGATAGGAGCATAAATAGGTGAGTGGTTTCATTGATAGACGAGTTGGTAAATTGTTATCTATGGGGTTATTCTAACATTTTCTTCTGAGTTTAGTCTATTTGCCGCAATAATTAATTCTCTCACAACAATTCAATTTATATAAAGTAAAGTAATAGACCATTGGTCATGAAACATTTAGTTTTTTTTTTAAATTCGTAGAGCTTTATTCTCATATTTAAATATTTCATTGTATTATTGGTATTTTCCTTGAGAAACTTTTATGACAAAAAAAATTTCATCAATTCGCTCTAGGTTCTTTGTTTCGACACACATACGATCTAATTAATTAATTTAGCCGAATTTATTGGCTAGTTTACGTCATTTAGGTCCAAATAGTCTGCTTAAATACAAGACTAATGCTACAATTTTGGAAAAGATTGTCAGAATTTTTTTTATTGAATCAATGATGATTGCAGGAAAAAAATACAATGCTGTGACTCATAATTACTCATCTTCCAAAGACATGTCGCACCATTAATTCTCGAGTAAATTCAAACAAAACTTATGCCGCTTTGTGAGTTTGCATACAATAAAAATAATGGTAATTACTTAAATATTTTATGGAATAAATACTCTATGTTACTTAATTCATCCATTTTTTATAAATTTTAAAATTAAATTCATCAAATTTTGTTATCATTTCATGTTTGATATGATTGTAATAAATTTTTCATTAATAAAATCAATGAAAGAGCCAACTTATAAAGATTTAAAAATATACAGATCATTTGAGCTTACGATACACATCTTTACAAATATTGTATTGAAAAATATTAATTTATCACATTAAATCATATAATTCATTAATATGTTATATTAGATCATGAAATAATAATAAAATTTGATAAATTTAATTATAAAAATGATCAAAATTTGATAAATTAAGTAACATGGAGTATTACTCCATAAGATCCGACAGGGTATCTGAGAAAACAAAAAGTAAAATAAAACAAATAGGGCATCCTTTATTCTACCAGTTCAATCTATATATTTCAAGCTTGAAATTTACGCATTAATTCCCAAACATAACATGCTATAATTAGTAGGGTAATTAATTAATTAATCCAATTGAAACAAAATCTCAAATTTGTGAGGGCAGCTAGCTAAGTGATTAATTACAAGTTGTATATACCACCTATATATATCCTCAGCTTACCACCAGTTTTATATATGCACACATCTAACTATTTACCTTGAATACTAAAAAACAAAGAAAAGAACAGACAAGCTAGCTTATCCTGATGCAATGAGGATAAATAACAAGGTTATTAGTTAGTTATTACATCCAAGCACATAGGGAAAGAAAAGAAAAAGAGAAATTAAAAACAAATACATAAAAAAAAGAAGAAGCAAATAATAATGACAGAAAAAGAATTGAAAGACTACTACTGAGTGAGAGAGGAGGCATTGCCATTAGAAGAGGAAGCATTCTTGTGGTTGTGCATCCACACCTTGAACACCTGCCTGCTCACCCCAACACTCCTGCAGAACCTGTCCACCTCATCATCAACCTCCTTGCTGATCCTCTGCAGCTTCCACCCAATCTTCTCCGCAAACCCTAGCATCTTCTCCTTCTGATCCGCGCTGAACTTGGTCCTGAACCTCTTCTTGCTGCTGCTGCTCCCTCCCCTCTCCATTCCTAATTCCTCCGCCGCCATCCTCCCTTCTGAATAGTTCATGAGCTCATGGGTCGTGATTGTGCCCTCAGGGGTGCTTTCCCTTATCACTCCCTGAGGGCACATGGCCACCTTGCGGTGGAAGTTGCGGTGGCAGCCACAGGCAGCGCACTGGAGGCTTCCACCACCGCTGCCCGGTGACATGTCCTCCGGGGTGAACTCGCCGCAGCCGTCGGTGGCGTAGCTGCCCAGGCTGGCTGCGTGGTTCCTCAAGCACTCTCTATATGCTGAGTTTGAAGAGGAGGATGATGATATTGCTCCTTCCATGTGCTGGTTGTTATTTTCTGCTTTTGCTTTCTCTCTCTCTCTCTCTCTCTATCTCTCGTTTCTTCGGTTTGTGTGTAGGTTTTAATTTGGTTCATGTATGTGGCTAGGTGGACATATAGTGAAAGTATATAGAGGGGTTTTTAATTTGCAATGACACGAAAGGGCATGGTTGGATGGAATATTTACAGTGTTCCCCTTTGTGTGGACATGCTAGCATTGTGGACAACTAGGCAATAATTTATCTCAGCACCGTATCTAATTATCTATGTACACGTTAGAGTTAAAGGACGGGTTTGCCTAAAATCAAAAGAAAATTAGTTGGACAGTACCTCCCATATAAAATCTTGAAGTTAAAGGTAAAAAGGATACACACAAATATAATAGTTCGGCTAAATGTATAACCAGGTTGCAACTACCGTACAACTAACAACAAAAATTATATGGAGTGGGTCCCATTTGTTATTTGTCAACTGCCACACTCTCTCCACCCCCACTCGCATACACAAACACATGCACACGCTCCCACTCAAACCGTTCTTGATCTCTCACTCTTACTCTCTCACTCACGCTCACGCTTCGAATTCTCTTACTCACAGAAAGATCACATACGATTGGCAATCACTGACTTAAAGAATGCTCTCTCACCAAACCCTAAGGAAACAAACTTGTGAGGAAGTTGTTGCAAGTAGGAGCGATGGGATGCAAATTTTGATGACGACGCATTTGACATAAAAAAAGGTACCTAAAGTTTGTATTTCTAGTATTTAAATTGCTTTCGATATTTGTTAGGGTTTGTTTCGTATCATAAAAAATAAGGAAAGTTTGTGTCCTCAGCGAAATCTTTGTAAAGCATTAATGTTTCTATGACTTTTTTTATTACATGTTTGATAATGTCAGTAAAGTTTCTTCTTTAGGTATTGTTTCGAAAGTTTGTTTATGGTTGATGAAGAGTTTGTGTTGTGTTGCTGCAAAGTGTGATAATGTCTCAAACCATTATGTCAAGGGAAATGTTAGATGATCAACACTTCTGGACAACAAGAAGATGACAAAAAATGATGTGGAGCCCATTAACTTTTTCTTTCTTGTAGAGCACATTAATTTTGTCTTCTTATTGTTGTCCAAAAGTGTTGTTCATTTGGCATTTCTCTTATGTCAAAAGTTTGTGTATGTTAATATAAAAGTTGGTGTATAGTGTGTTAAAAGTTTGTGTATGCAATGATAAAAATGTGTATATTTTTGTGTAACAGTTTGTGTATGCTTACGTATGAGTTTGTGTAGTGTGTTTCAAAGGTTTGTGTATGGTTTCTGAAGAAGCTTGTGTCCACTGTTTCTAAAGTTTGTGTATGGTTCTTTCAAAAGTTTGTGTATGCGATGGTAACAGTTTGTATATGGTTTTTGAATAAGCTTGTGTTCACTGTTTCAAAAGTTTGTGTAGGTTTATATATAAGTTTGAGTATAATGTTTCAAAAGGTTTGTGTATGGTCTTTCAAAATGTGTATGGTTTTTGAAGAAGTTTGTGTATGTCTATATAAAAGTATGTGCATGGTATGTGTTTCAAAAGTTTACGTATACAATAGTAAATAAGGGTGCAAGCAGAACAACTCAACTAGATTAACCGGGACAATCCAAACCAAACAAACCTATTTGGTTCGAGTCATCAGATCATCATATCAAAAACCCGACCAAACCCAACCATTAATGAGTAGGATCTCGGATTTATAATTTTTAGACCCAACCAACCCGCGAACCCGAACTAACTCGATTGAATTACCCTTTTTTCAAAAATAAATTTCTCCCTGACCCATCATCCCAACCTAACCCTTCAGCTCATTTAACTCAAGAAACATGGTTTTTATCATATTATTAAGGTTTATTTTGTAATTTTATCATTTTTTTTCTTCTGATTTTTTTAATTTTAAAATTTTTAAATAAATTTTTGTATTTTAAAATCATTATCTATTCATGGGTAAACCCGATAACCAAACCAGACCAATTCAGTTATGTTCATTTTGGTTTGGTATAAAAAATTAGTAAAATTGAACCAATAAAAAGTGATTGGTTTGGACATAAATTCCTTCAAAAAAATCGAACCAAACCTACCTGATTTCACCCCAATAGTAAAAGTTTGTGTTTGGTTTCACATTTAGAAACAAACATTTAAAGCTATATACACATACTATACAACATTTAAAAACAAACATATACACATACATAAACTTAAACAAACATTTAGACACATATATATGCGTGTACTATACAACATATCATGGGTTTGCATTACACCAAATATGAATATGTATGATTAGAAACATAATGAACGAACAATATGAATATTCTCTCGATTGGATCTGGTGATTGCACGAACGAATACGATAAACAAACAGAATGAATAAGAATATGAATTTGCAGAATAAAGAGAATATATATGTAGAAGAGGAAGATGAAGAATAATAAGAAGATGAGGATGAAGACGCAAAATGAAAAGGAAGGAGAAGAATGAATAATAACGACAAAGAACGAAAGTGAGCTCAAGGTTTTGTGATTGCACTGTGATAGACTCGTGTGGGTGTGTGTGCGAAATCGCGTGGAAATGTGTGATATTCTATTTTAAGAGAGACAATAATACAAATATTTTGTATAATTTTGTTGTTAATTGTACGGTGGATGCAACTTAGTTGTACACAACTTTTTTTTGCAAATACAAAGGGGACATGCAATGTTGAATTAAATTAGGGCTTATTGTTCTAAATCGTGTTACAAAACCGTAATTACGAATGTAATATTGTTGTTGTCGTGATCTTTGTGTCCGCCTCTTTGTTTTCGAGTTGTTTTGTTTGTGATTTGTTTTATGGATGTGTTATATACACTCAATTATGTCCCTATCTTTTTTAATAGTTGAGTGATGTTTAATTATTAAAAAAAAAGTTTCGCACCTGCGTCACATAATCTTTTAAACCAATTAGAATGGATTACAATTACAGTGAGGTGATAGAAAGTTTGTTTCACATTAAAATTGTTTAAGAATCATCTCTTTTGGCTTGAAGCATGATCATATTTTAAAAATAGGGTTCAATGAGAATCAACTTTTAACCTTTATTTGGTCATATAAATTATGATATTATGTCAAAAATTATTTCTTTTAAAATTCAATTAACTGTAGAGTAAAATTATTTGAATGATTTTATATATATCTTAATAATTAATAAATACGTAATCTCTTTCTTACATCTTGGTTTGTCCTTGTTAATTAGAAGTTAAATTCGTACTCTTTAACAAAAAAAATTTCTATTATAATTGAAGCCATTTGGAGCTCACTAAAATGGAGGAGTACATAGAGTAGTTTGATTTGAAAATGAATAACTTGATGTAATTTTTTATAATTAAAAAGTGATAAATGTTCTCGAATTAGCATCTATTCTTTTAGGTGGATCAAGGTTTGAACTAGTTAAAGTACAGAATATACACCTTTGATCACTTGACAAAACTTCATGATCATAGATTTTGCATATCAATTATAAATTTTCAAATGTATAATTAGTTATCTATTGTAATAATTGTGTCATATATATATAATAATTGGAATTAGTCAGCTAACTTACATTAGCAAGTAAAATAGTGGACACTACTTCTTTCAAATATTATTTTAAGACTTATTCGATCGGTCACATGCATGCATTCCATACTGAGATTGCATATTTTTTTATATATAATATAGATATAATTAACTGGTTTAATTTGAGAGTAATAACATCATATGAACTCATCATATATCATAAATAGACACCATATTAATTTGGGCAGTTTTATAGATTTTTTTTCAAGTGAAATGGGCGCTAGAAAAAGAAACCATTGATGTGATCCTTTCAGTGCTATCCTCATTATATTCTGAGTCATAACCTACCAGTCCTGTAATCGTAATTTTTAGCTCATCCTAGGGGCTTGCTTGTCCCTCCAATAAATTGATGAAAATATGCTTCAGTGGACCCGTTAACAGTATGGGCTTTACCCAATAATTCACTTTGGAGCACATGAAAAATAATAAATATGCATAAAAGTCTTTGGGAATTGAATTTCATAATTTTGTAAACGACATTCACTTTTTGGACTTTTGCACTGTCTCAGAAAATTCTGTATATCTCTACCAAAAGTACCTACATCACGTTCATCCGCGCAGAAGAAATTTGTTTGTGTAATTAATTTAAATTTACCAATATATATATATATATATATATATATATATTCACAGATAAATTAGTGAAACCTAAAATAATTAAATGTATTTTAAAATATGAGCGTGATATTCTTTTGGTAAAAAACATGTTTAAGCAAATTCCATACCAATTATATTCCACCAGGTTTTCAAGCTCTTTTAACCAGTAACAAAGTATTAGTTTAATGTTACTACAAAATAGAATAACATTGTTACTGAACATTTATGTGTGCTCGTTTGTACATTGTTTAATATTACATGTTTTCTGTGTTTGCCAATGTTCCTTTCTCTGCTATGTAATGTTTGTTTTTCTGTTGTGTAATGTTTGTTTCTCTATTGAATGACTGATAGATGATTATTTTTGAGGTATAGAAATAACGGGGTTGAACTAAAAATAATAGTGTGCTGAAAAACAATTACTCATAAATTCACAACGAAATAAAAACTTAGTCTAGTGATTGGAAAGCAAATATGAATATGCATATTTCTTTAGTTAAAGAAAAAGATGTATGCCACATGGATTGGATCCAGTGCTTACGTTCCATGTAAAGGAAAAGGGGTTGATAACAGCCCATGCAACCAGATCTTTGGTTGACAAAATGGAGAAAATGGTGTGAAAGCTATCAGAGAAGACCTGAAATTAATGGTTGTATAATTAGCACCAAGCAAGCATGTCTATCCCTCCTTTAAAGTGTATTTTGCAATTTACTAAAAAGGAAAAAGTGAAGGATCTTGAACCTTAGAGAGTTAAGTGAACAATTATCCTCACGGACGATACATATGTATTTTGTAAAATTTTAAACCATTGATTTCTCACTATTATCCTCTAAAGTACTAGTTTTTTTTTTTTTTTGTTTAAACTATCAAAATTTAGAGTTTATTGGACTCTGATTGATCTAACTTAAATCGAGTTGGCCACAATTAAACCTAAAATTTTATTTCTCTAATTTCCGTACAAAGCATGACCTTATCGGATAGATAAACATATCCAACCCTTGACAAGTGGCTAAGGGTAAGGGATCTTCCTTTCTCCATTAGACCGTCTAACCAAACTACTCTCCCCATACATCACCAGGCTTTTTAAAATATTAAATACATAAAATTGTTTGTTTTTATGCTTTAAAACTAGCTTTTACCTCCCTAAACAATATACAAGTGAGATGCGCAGGAATGTTGTGATTGCATCAACAATGTGCGGAAAATTATTACGTGCTAATATATGAATTGTATTCTATCAATTAATAGTGTGACATTTTAAAACTCTCACTAACTTATACTTCTACATGAATTATTATTTTATATATCACTATTTTTGAGTAAAGCACAATTTAATCTAGCTAGTAGTCTATCAACATCTAATAATTTTTTGAATAAGCGAAATGGCAAGGGAATAATAGATGGGTCGGAAATTGAGAGGGCTTAGGATAAAATTCACTTGATATGTCGGAAAATAATAATGTTTTTCAGTGTCTTTTGGGAAGCAATTTGCTTTGTTTCCTTTTCTCCACTCAGTGTCCAGTCACTATACAAAATGTGACCTTTCCTACAGTGCCCACAAAGCTTGATAGAAAGATAGATATGTATCACTTTAATTTTTGGTGCAAAAACGCCTTGGTCTGTTTGGCCCTTTTTGGCTAAGGCTGCAAACAAAATGTGGGTGGTCTGTTTTCTACTTATTACTACTTTATTATTATGGCATTCCTTATATTACTAAGCAGGAAAAAGAACATTTAGAAATCAAACAAAATAAGCTAAAAGTGATAAGAAAAAGCGAAGAGCAAAAAAAAGCTAAAGCATGATTTTAATTTGTGGCTTTTCGAAGAAAGGGGAAAAAGAGGTTGCTCAAGTTAGTTAGGGTGGATGATTGTGGCATATTGTGACTACTTTCTCTAATGATATGATGGGACTAATTCCAACCAGGCCCTCTTATTTTCAACAATCCTAAACACACTCACGCTTAAATCTCTACACTTTAATAGTCTAGCTATAACTACACCCATGTACTTTTCTCTTAGAGACTGTTAGGGTTTAGGGTAGAAGTGATTTAGTCTTGTTTGAGTGTTTACTAAATTTAATGATGGAAAATTAGGGGCATTCATCCCCTTCTTAATCACTCCTGAGAGCTTTGATAGGCAAAGGCCTAGCTATTCCACTTTCTTTTCATTGATTGCTTCCAAACATGAGTTATTAAGTTTAGTCATTCCTCTCTTTTTCACTCTTTGGCCCACTGCTAAAAAAAACATTGGATAGTGACAAAATATTTCCGTAGTTATATCAAATAATTATGTCGCTAATATTGAACTTAGCAACGGAATCTTTCATAGACACATAGTCGTTGCAAAATTCTTTGTGACTAATAATTTAGCAACAAAAAATATAATTTGTGACTAGTAAAAAAAATTATGTCGTCCATTTCATGCTAACATTAATGTCTAAATTCTACTAGATTTAAACTCAACGGTGGAATAATACCATCGTTAAATTTTAATCACTTTATGTATTTTCTCAGTGACAAAAATAATTCCATCACTAATTTTTTTTAATAAATTTTTCCTACAATTTTTTAAAGTCTCATTATACAATTAAACTTGTGCATTATATAATTGAACTTGTGTTCAGTCAATCTAATAATATATCAATATTAAACCAAAATCCAACATCTAAATCACAAAACTTAAAAGCCATTAATTAATTAATTAAAATGTATCATTAATTGTGCAGCAAAATGTATTCAAGAAGTAAAAGTATTCCGAAAGAAATAGCTTAATACAAATTTAAGTTATTTAAGATGTCATAATCAAAGCAAATATGAAGACACCATATCAAACATAAGATGAAAAAGGGTCTTAGTCATCCTCAATCATATCATCATCTTCATTCTCATTTTCATCTTCCTCAATTGTATCATTTTCATGATGTCCATGTACTGCTTCAGAGCCACTAGCATTTTTATCCAAACGTTGCATGGTTGTGTTAAGAATGCTTTGTTGGATGTTCACAATGACTTGTGTTTCAAGAAGCTGTTTGGAGAGACTTGCAACCAAATTTTGCATGGCTTCCATCTTTAAATTTAAACAACCTTCATTGGAATTAGAAGAAGATGATGCATGAAAAACGACTTAAGAACCTAAGCCAAAGAGATGTGTTTCTTCTAGCTATCGCCTCCAGCAATAAACAAGTAAATAATATTATCAGATTTGATATTTGGTGTGGCCGCTCTAGGTGGCAATTGTGAGCCTCTCACTCAAACGTCTTTGGTACTCATCCTAACAAATTCAATTGTTAATAAATAGTTATGATAACAAGTTTTTAAAAATAGACATTACAGTTTGATTGCATTTATGCATGCACCAATATCTTGTGCCTTGGGAGTTACCCACTTTCCTTTCTGTGTGTGAAGCCGAGTAAATAGCTCCCAATGCCTCGGTTCTCTCTTTAATTGTTTTTGCTGAAAATATTAAAAAATAGTAAGCTTGTTAACATAAACTTAGATAATATGATAGATAAATTTCACAAAAATTACTGACAAGTGTCTTCTTGTGTGTTGATGAGGTATTGAGCCTCCGGTATGTATGGAGAGTCCTTCTTCATACTTTCTATTTTGAATGTTTTGTCTACACTTTTCATCAAACCATATTGAATTTGGCCAAAGTTAGTCCAACTCTTCATGTACATGAGGAGTAAGCCATGTATGTCTTTATCTAAGCCATGCGTGTGTGAACTTTAAATTTCTAACTAGATGTTGCCTCCTTTGTTAAGCAAGATTGACCTTCACAAATAACCACCTAGTATGTTTTATTATAATGTATTTTATGTTAATATCTTTTTTTAAAAAAAAATAATTGTATGTAATCATACATAAAAATCTTACTATAAAAAAATTGAAAATGAACTCAACAACGGAATATTTCCATTGCCATTACATTTAATAATAGGGTAAATAGGACAAAATTACTCTTGAGGTTTGCCGAAATTATACTCCATTTTGAACTATGAGCAAAATTACACTCTACCTCAATATTTCTTTGTGACTGATTACCAATAATCAGTTAAGTTTCAATTTTCATTTCTTTATCATATGTTTTTTGTAAGAAAAATATCGAAAACAATAAAATCTTATTTCTTGTTTTTATTTTATGTGATCAATATTTTTTTACAAAATTCTGAAACAAGAAACAATATTTTACTATTTTCATTGTTGTTACTATTTCGTCCACAAATAAAAACAGAAAACACACGAAATAAAAATAAAAACTTAACATATCATTAGTGATTAATCGTAGTGAAAAATAGGGGTGAAATACAATTTTACATATAATTTGAAGTGGAGTGCAATTTTAACAAATCTCAAGAATAATTTGTGCAATTTCCCTTTATAATGTTACCTTTCCAAAGTTTATTGTTATAAAAACACAACGGCGAAATTTTTTCGTCACTAAGTTTATTGTACATTAAATCTTTTATATTAAATAGTTTAGTCACTAAGACACGGAATTTTTAGTGACAAAAGTAATTTGTTGCAGATTTCGTGGCTAAAATCAACCGAATACACCTCTTTGTAGATTTACACAACGGGTAGCAAGTTTCATTGCTAATAGCGACGGAATTATTTCTGTTGCAGATTTTCGTCACTATCCGCAAGTTATTTAGTAGTGCCAACCATTGTCACCGTTCTAAGCATAACCTTGGGGACTGCCGGTAACCCAACTCATTTGTTTCAAGTTGGGCTAAGTCTATTACGAGGGGATGACTTTCATGCACCTTGAAAGAGTGGTGCTTGATGCACCTTCTACCCCATGCTAGACCTTAGTTGCCTAAAACTTAATTATTAGTCACTAAAAATGTTCAAAAAAGACACCCGACTCTCATTTCCCCAACCTTAGAGAGCTGTGACAAGTGACCCATGAAAGTAGTGGAAGAGATATTTTGCTAGTGAGTGGTGTTAGCCATTCAACAAAATAAGGTGTCCTTTTCCTGTCACAACCCCTTCTTTCCTAGGTTCACCATCGGCGCACTCTAGCGTCGATCCTGCCTCTAAATATCAGATCTTGACTTTAAATAGCACATACACCAGTGACTTTAACATATTTCCATTGTCGTTCAAATGACAACGAAGAGATGAAACTCTATTGATCTGGAAGTTGTCGTAGGAGAGAGCGAAGACGACGTCGTGTAATTCTATTTATGTATTTAATTTTTAATATAAATGATAAAGTTTTAATTCTAAATTAATAAAATAATAGTTAAATTCCAAACACAATAAACTAGTAAGAAGATCCAACCATTGATGTAAAATAATTAGGGGTGAACATGAGTTGAGTTCGACCCGTCGATCCGACCCAACCCAACCCGCAATAGGTCGGGTTGATTCGAATCGACGTGTTGAACCCAACTGATCTGTCATATATATGGGTCGAGTCTTGGATCCGACCTGACTCGCCTACCCGCCTACCCGTCTACCCGCCCATATATATTATATTATTATTATTATTATTATTATTATTATTGTTATTATTATATACCCCTTACACAACACACACACACACACACTCACTTCCTCTTCCTTACACAGCACACACACTCCCCCTCTCCCACTGCAACTTCAACCACTTCCTCCGCAACCTTGACCACCTCCACTCCTGCCTTCTCTCGAGCACGGCCACCCCTCTCCTCCCGCCCCTTGCCCCTGCCCTCTCTGCCAAGCCTAAGGCTGCCTCAACGCCCTCATCAGCCGCCTCCACGCCGCCTACGAGGAGCACAGCGGCCCCCCGACTCCAACCCCTTCGGCGGCGGCCCCATTCGCCTCTACCTCTGCGAGGTCAAGAACTACGGCAGATCTCATCCTCATCTCAGATCTCATCTCATCTCATCTCCTAAATTTTTGTTTTTGTTTCTTTGTTTTTATTTGTTTCCTTTTTGTTATGGTTTGGTTGAGTTCTGGGTATGCGATTATTGCAGGAACAAACAGTGGCATTTATAAGTGATAGTCTATAATTAAGATTATGTTATGAAACAATAGAAAGAGTAGTACAGATGGAAGAGAGAAAGAATAGAGAAGGAAGAGAATGAGCTTTATTCTATTGATCATAAGAATACATAAGATTTATTTATAGCCTAAGGTAAGAATACATAAGATCACGTCAAATCTTTTATAATATCAACACACACACACATATTTATCTAATCAATTAGGATTAAGGACATCCATACTCTAATAATATTTTCAAGCACTCTCCTTTCGATGTCCATCAAAGATATGTCTCATTAAAATCTTATTAAGAAAAAAACTCATTAGAAAAAACTCTTGGTGAAAGGAAAAAGAATGCAATAACCTCAACGGGAACTGCCTAATTAAAATCTTATATAAGGAAAAATCAGTGGGATAAAAACCTTGATTTAGGGGGAAAAAAGATAGCACAATATTTTTCTTCCTCTTAGTATCATCATTTCAGATCTTGAAGTCGACACATTTCAATATTGTATATTAGCTTCTCAATCATTGAAGTAAACAGAGCTTTAGTGAATAAATCTGTTAAATTATCATTTGAACAAATTCGTTGAACATCTATATCACCATTCTGTTGAAGGTCATGTGTGTATAAGATCTTTGGTGAAATATGTTTTGTTTTGCCCCTTTAATGTATCTTTCTTTCAGTTGACTTATGCAAGCAACATTATCTTTGTACATGATTGTTGGCATCTTCTTTTCTAAGGGCAAGCAGGACATTTCCTAAATGTGATGGATGATCGATCTAAGTCAAATGCATTCTTGACTTTCTTCACGAATTTCCAATATCTCTACATGATTTGATGAAGCAACAACTATAGTTTGTTCTTTTGAATGTCATGATATAGGTGTTCCTTTACTTGTGAATAAATAGTCTGTTTAGGATCTACCTTTATGTGGATATAAAAAAATCTGCATTTGCATATCCAATTAGTTAGGGACCAGATTCATTTGAATAAAACAAACATTTATCAATAGATCCTTGTAGATTGTGCAATACATGTTGAACAACATTACAATGTCTTCTTGTTGGACAAAAACTAAATCTTGCTAATAAGCTTACAAAAAAAAATATCTGGTCATGTATTTTTAGCAAGATACATTAGTACTCCATTGCCACTAAGATATGATACTTCAGGACCAAGAAGTTCTTCGTCATTCTCATAAGGTCGGAATGGATCTTTATTGATATCAAGTGATCTCACAACCATTGGGGGGGTACTAAGTGGATGTGTTTTATCCATGTAAAACCATTGTAAAACCTTCTCAGTACATATAAATTGAATGATGGAAAAATACTTCATCTGACAAATGCTCAATTTGTAAGCTAAGACAAATTGTCTTACCCAGATCTTTCATTTCAAATTCTTTCTTTAAATAACCCACAGTTTTTTGAATCTCTTCTAGAGATCAATGATATTTAAATTATCAACATATATTGCAATTATAACAAATTTAGACCAGACCTTTTTATGAAGACACATGGGCAAATAGAATCATTTTTATACCCATCTTTCAACAAGTATTGATTAAGAAAATTGTACCATATACGCCCTGATTGTTTTAATTCGTATAAGAATTTCTGAAGTCTTATTAAACAAATTTCTCAGAAATTTTTTATACGCTTTAGAAAATTTAAACCCTTTATGAATTTTGGTATAAATTTCACTATCTAGTATATAAATAGGCTATAAAAACATCCCTCAGATGCATGTCAATTTTTCATTTACTACTATACTAATAAGATATCTAAATGTAATTGAACCCACCACAGGAGAATATGTCTCCATACAGTCAATGTTAGGTTTTTGTGAATGTCCTTGTGTTACAAATCGTGCTTTACATTTCTTTGTGTCATTTTTCTCATTTCATTTTTGCACAAAGACCATCTTGTACCCCTACTAACTTTACACCTTCAGGTGTTTTGATTATACGTCCAAAAATTTCACGTTTTTCAAGTGAAGTTAATTTAGCTTGAATTGCATATTTCCATTTCAGTTAATTATTCCTCTGTCTACATTCTTTGATACATTTTGGTTCCTCATCTTGCCTTACTATTTCAATAGCAACATTATATGCAAAAATTTTGTCAACAATAGTATTTTTCAGTTCCATATTTTTTCTGTGGTGACATAACTAATTGAGATCTCTTCATTTTCCTCATTTTTAGGTACCTGAACCTCTTCTAGGATTTTATCAATAGTTATATGTAGGGCTCCTTTTGAGCACCAACCTCCATATTGTGACCATTTTGATCAACTGCTCATTTCCTTTTTCATTGATTTTTATCTTGGAACCAATGGGTTTGCCATGTTTTGGGTGTGACTCACTTTAATTTGCACTAATAAGTTGTCCTTCTGTGACATTAATTCAAATTGGATCATTTGCAGCTGTTATATTATATTTTGTAATTCTCACTGGGTCAATAAATGCATCTAGAAGTTGATTTGTAATATTTTGCAAATGAACTATTTTTGGCACTTCTAGTTCACATTGCCTTGTTCAAGGATCTAAATGAGATAAGGTCAATGTATTCCATGTTATTTCATTTTTCAACTGCTTATTTTCTCCTCCTAATGCCAAAAAAATTGTTTCATCAAAATGGCAATAAGAAAATCTTGTTGTAAACAAACTTTCGGTTATTAGTTCAAAATATTTGATGATAGAAGGGGATCCATAACCAACATATATTCCCAACCTTCTTTGAGGTCCAATTTTTGTGCGTTGTGGTGGAGAAATTAGAACATAAACCGTACATCCAAAAATTCTAAGATGGAAAATATTTGGTTCTAAACCAAAAGCCAATTGTAATAGGGAGAATTTATGATATCTTGTTAGCCTGATGCGTAAAAGTATTGTTGTATGTAGAATAACATGTCCCCATGTTGAAACATGAAGTTTTGTCCTCATAAGCATTGGGCTAACTATTAATTGGAAGCGTTTAATAAATGATTATGCTAGACCATTTTTTGCATGAACATGAGGAATAGGCTCTTCAATTGTTATTCCAATTGACATACAATAATAATTTTTTTCGATAAGTCAAGAACAAATTTCATTACTCAAAAAAGAGGAATTTTGATTAGGCATTTAATTTCCCTACCAAGCCGTGCGTCAGGGGCTCAATGGTTTGGGTCACTGTAATGGAGATCTCTACCCTTCTTTTGAGCAACAAGATTTATTTTTGACTTTACGAAAAAAGACATACAATAATCATTAAAAGCTTGAGATCTAAATTCACCAATATTATCAAAACAAATTGTATTAATGGCATAATCTGAAATTTGTGCTCTTAATTTTATTATATGAGCAAGTAACCTCGCAAACGCCATGCTGCGAGTTGACAATAAGCACACATGTGACCATCTTGTCAATGCATCTATTAAAACCATATAATATCTAAACGGTCCACATGGAGAGTAAATGGACCCACATATATCACCTTAATATGTTTCAGAAATGCAATTGAATCTCAACCTTAACTGGTGATGGTCTTACAATTAACTTCCTTGAGAAGCAACGCATGAGAATTCTTTAAATTGAAGAATCTTTTGACTCTTCAATGGATGCCAAAGTGAATTTTCAATAATTCTTCACATCATAGTTGAACCAGGATGGCCTAACCGATCATGCCAAATG
The DNA here is from genome assembly GCA_003254905.1 of Nissolia schottii. Classification (NCBI taxonomy): domain Eukaryota; kingdom Viridiplantae; phylum Streptophyta; class Magnoliopsida; order Fabales; family Fabaceae; genus Nissolia; species Nissolia schottii. The sequence goes on along the minus strand of QANU01058821.1, from coordinate 93,080 downwards.
GTAAAAACATTTGTGTCATTAAGCGTCTGGTTTAATGTAGCATAACTTTCAATTGTGTCAATGTTTGTATAGTACAAACTGGAGGAGAAAGCGGGTAGTTTTTCCGCTACACATTTCTTACCAATATGATAATTGTGATATGGAGATATTCATTATTCTCCTCATTTATAGTCTCAATATGATATTCATTTTGGCGAATGTTTTTAAAATTTAGCAAGTTTCATTGATTCTTACTAGATAATAATGCATTATCTATAAGAAATAAGAAATTTTGTCCCTCTGATTAGTACTATATTATCTTTTCCAAAACCTTCAATTAAATTTGTATTGTCAGATATTGTATTAACATTGGCCTCTTTCATAACAAGAGAGGCAAAGTATCTTTTATAAGTATTGTGTGCGTTGTAGCACTATCAACCAATCACATGTCTTCCTTATTGGTCTTGAGTTTAACCAATGAATAAGAAATATCCATGATCTTCATTTGAAAACAAAACAAGAAAGAAAGAAAACACCAATGAGAAAAGGTCGTAAAAGTACCAACATAATAAGTGTTGATAACATGTTATGAAATAATAGGAAAAATAGTAGAGATGAAAGTGAGAAAGAATAAAGAAGGAATTGGAGCTTTCATCTCAATGATTTGTTATACAATGAGCACCCAAATGTCTGTTTATAGTCTAAGGATGAGAATACATAAAAACATATCAAATATTTATAATATCAACATGTATCTATCTAATTATTTAGGATAAGAATATCTGCATTCTAATAATATTTTATTATAACTGATTCATGATTGATTATTTGAGCATTTATGTTTCATAAAGTCATACATAAGTTGGCATTGTCGTACATTATGGGCTTGTTTGGATTGACTTTAAAAAAAAACATTTATCTTAGTTATATTTTTAAGTATAATTTTTTTTAAGAGGTTTAGTTTACAATTACAAGATACTACCCATTCTTTCACTTTTTATAAAAGTAAAACCTTCTAAACTTACAAAAAAAAGTGGTATTTAACATTGTTTAAAAAAAAAATTTAAATTATATTTTAACACTTATTATTTTTTAAGTAAGTAAATTTTTTAGAAGTCAATCCAAACGGCCATGTACGTGCTTCTACCATATGCAGCTAGTGAGGAAATCCATCTAACTTCTTTGACAGATACGAATATTTTCCCTGTCCACCATAATAATAACCTTTCATGTTTCAACTGCAATGTGGTCAAACAATGTGGACAGCTCTAAATCCCAAGTTCATGAACCAGCCAAGGTTTTTGTTCCTCACTCTGATTAACTGAATTAGAATACTAATTAGGTGTCCCTTGTACCTTAAACATGTTAGTTATATATATTAAAATAGGTTCTTCTCTTCATAAATATATATTTTAATTAGTAAGGTGAATGATACTTGTTCTGAACCAGACCTGCTTTGCTGTAAGCATGTAATTAGTGATACAAGAGAAATTTTTGTACTTCTTCTCTGTTCACAAAAAATCATATTTATACAATTAAAGAACTCACAATGCAACCATTAAATTTCAATCTCTATTAAGGTTCTGACTGAGTGTGTGCAGATAAGTGTGAGGGGAATATAATAGGAGGCATGCAGTTCATGCATGCCTAAATATTGTTTACTTTAAACCATAATTATAGATTGAGGGTGTTTGTGTTACTACATGTACCATTTTTATTAACTCTACAAACAAATTGAGTGTTACTTTTTTCTAGAGTGAAACCAATGTCACAATTTATATTGGTTAAGCATCTTGGATAAACACGTAACAACAGTAAAAAATATTGAAAGACAGAGAACTGAGAAATAATAATATTGTATTATTAGAGTTGTGTGTAATATAAAAGAGTCAACACCTATTTATAGACTAAGCATAGAATAAAGTCATAATAAATAGAATCAAAATAAATCAAGAGTAAATCAGACTAAATAAGAACTAAATCAATCTAGGATATCATAAATCAATGTAGGATAGTATTGAAATATGATTTTATCTTAATCAAATATTCTAACATCCTTCATCAAGTTAAAGCTCCTTAAGCTTTAAATTCGTCACAAAGCAGCAGAGATTGTCTGGGAAACAAGAGCGGTAACGGAGAAGTCTAGGCCGGTATGAAAACATGGAATTGGGTCGTTTGTACATAAACAAAATGACAAGTTGGTCAGAACCAATAAAAGGCCACATTAAGAGGCAATAACCGAGGTTGCACAGAGGTAGCAACAAGAAAAAATACAGTCTGCATGGAGGCAAAATAAGGCAACATCGAGAGCTGGGTGGAACAAGCAATAGGTAACAATATGATCTACACAAAGGTAGAATAAGGAAACATCGAGACTGCGCGGAGGCAGCAAAGGCAACATCGAGACCGCGTGGAGGCAACAAAGGTAATATCGAGAGGTTGGAAACGTGACTACTAGGGAAGACAACTTGGAGATTTTGTGGAGAACGGAAAGCAAGAAAATAGACAGAGATGTAAGTGGAGAGAATTTTTGTAGAAAGCCTAAAAGATAAGCTCTAAGGCAGTGAAAATGGGTAAAAGATTCAAGACAGATACCATGCTCTGATACCATGTTAAATATCTTGAAGGAACAAGTAAAGGGGGAGGCAACAAAGACCATAGAGAGGGAACAAAGTAATAACATTGTATTATCAGAGTTGTGTGGAACACAAAGTAGTCAACGCCTATTTGTAGGCTAGGCATAGAATAAAGTTACAGTGAGAAGAATCAAAATAAACAAGAGTAAATCATACTAAATAAGAACTAAATCAATGTAGGATAGTATTGAGGTATGATTTTATTCTAATAAGATATTCTAACACCTTCTCAAGTTAAAGTTCATTGAGCTTTAAGCTTGTCACAAAGCAGCGGAGGTTGTAGGGAAAACAAGAGCAACAACAAAGAAGTCTAGGCTAGTACAAAAATAGGGAGTTGGGTCATCTGTATGTAAACAAAACGACGAGCTGGGAGAAACTAGTAAAAGGCAACATCGAGAGGTAATAATTTCACGCTGCACAAAGGCAACAATAGGCAACAATCTGATCTACACAAAGACAGATAAGGCAACATCGAGACTGAGCGGAGGCAACAAAGGCAACATCAAGAGGTTGGAAACATGACTAATAGGGAATAAAGATTAGAGATTTTGTGGAGAATGGAAAGCGGGAAAATAGACATATATGGCAACAAAGAGAATTTTCGTGGAGAGCCTAGAGGATAGGCTTTGGAGCAACAGAAATGGGTAAAGGGTTCGAGGCGGATATCATGGCCCTGATATCATGTTAAACATCTCGAAGGAATGGGTAAAGGGGGAGACAACAAAGACCAGAGAGAGGTTACAAAGAACAAAAAAATAATGTATTATCAGAGTTGTGTGGAATACAAAGAAGTTAACGCTTATTTATAGGTTAAGAATAAAATAAAGTCATAATAAACAGAATCAAAATAAATCAGAATAAATCAAACTAAATAAGATCTAAATCAATTTAGGATAAATCTAAGATATCATAAATTAATGTAGAATAGTATTAAGATATGATTTTATTCTAATAAGATATTCTAGCACATAATGGTTTTAATTTAACAAAGTGATTAATTTGAAGAGATTGTTAATATAAACTATTTTACATTATCAATCAATCAAATTTTATCTTATTTTTCATATGACTTTTAGAAAAATTAATAAGTTATCAGGAAACGTCAATTATGATTGTTCTCTTCCACTACTAAAATGACATTTCAAGTAATTGTATTGGGTAGTAATGAATTCTTTCACGGACTAAAGTTGAAATGTATCTTAAAGAGGTCAGAATACAATCTTTGGCATAATAATTTCTCTAACTTTTGAGTATATTACCTAAGAGTCAAATTGCACATGTCTTTAAAGAAGAAGTTGGGTTATAAAAATACAAGGTGTACATGTCTGTACTCTTGCTTTTGATTAAATGTTCATTTAGTGGTTTGCCAAGCTAGCCAATGGTATAGTCAATGACTCTAGCTTCTAGTTTGAGATGCTTATCATAAAATAAAAGTGCAATAAACTTATAGCTTAGTCTAGAAACCTTTCACTTGGACACATACTGTCTTCAATAAAATACATATATATTCAAAAGTTAATATGTGTTTGTGGTGTGTATTTTTGTGTCTCATCCTGTTTTGCATCATTAAACAAACAAACCATGCGTGTCATGGTTTAATTGCATGTGTACATGTCGCATGTGCCTATAAGTACATCTTATCGACTTGTTTCATGCATGCATCTTACCTTACATTTGACTTCAATTAACATGTATTTTAAGTAGAACAGCTTCAAAAATTACACACATATAAGGTGTTGAGGGTTGAATTGAGGCATACCTAGTCCACGTTTTATCACGCAGAGTAACGTTTGTTGTACCACTTAACATCTTTGAATTGACACTATTCTTTTGAGCATCGCCAATGGTGGAATAATATAGAGTGTTACTTTTGGCTCCACCTTTGCACATTGATAGTCACTTCATCAATGAGTTACAAAAAGAGAAAGAGACTAAAACTGTTATTTTTTCCAATGGAATTGACCAACTTTAGTTTTAACTATGCCCAACATGTTTTTTCATTGGTTATGCTAAACAAAAAAATTGTTAAAAATTATGACAAGGCCACGTGTCAAGTGATCATTTATCTAATTAGATGTGAGACCGTTCCCAATAACATGGAACTCAGCCCACTTTCCAACTTGTTCAATGGTGGGGACCAGCCCCTTGTTGACACTTCCTTGTCCAAAGAGGGATTGGGAAGGTCAACATGTTTATTGGACATGCTCTTAAACATTGATGGAGAGAAAAGTTAAGATCACTATCAACCACAAAGGTAGCTCAAAAAAAAAATAACACAAATGATATTATTCTATCAAAATCATTAGTGAAGTGCCACGCAAGTAAATATAGCATCTAATTGGATATCTACCGAGAAGTAAAGGAATCAATACCTTTAAGTACATGGGAGATGCCATTGCCGGTTAGAGAACCTTGGGAGACAGGTTCTTAAATTTAATTATCCAAAGTTTATAACTTTTTAGAATAAAAATAACTTATTCTTGATTATACAAATGTCATGAGGGAGTAGGAGAGCCAAATAACTGTCCTGTTCTTGAGGGACATTGACTCAAATATTGGCTGTGGAAGACGCAAATAGTCTTTGTATCTGGTTACAGAATCAAACATTGTTCTCTGGCACACTACTGCACCAACATTGCCATATTGTGTTTAGGTCAAATGTAATAACACCCCTTTTAGGCTACAAGAATCTCTACCACACTGTCAATATCTTCAGGCCAGACAAGTTTTAAGTAGATACATAGCATCATATTCAAGAACTGAGAACTAGGCTTAGTTACAATCTACTTCCACTGATTTCTGTTTACAGAATTTAATTTGCTTCTCCAAATTCTATTCAATAATTTGGCCCAGGTGTGTTTTATTACAATTAGAAAAATTTAGTACAGCCTTCAACATTATTTTGTTTGACACACTGTCCAACCTTTACATTAATTTATATATTCTTTAATTATATACCATTTGGATAATGACTTTCAGATTACAATGAGAGGTTGTAACGTAAGAGGTTTTTGTTGGATTTCAAATGTGAGTGTAGTGAAAAAGTGTCATATTGGTTAGTGATGGACTAAGTGAAGAGTATATAAGTGGAGTGACTTGTAGACTCATTGCCTTAAGGTTTTAGATCAAGATGTGATGTCATGCCCACTTGTGCGACTTCTTACTTAGCCCATTGATGTTGATCTTCCAAAATTTTGGGCTCCCCCTCCCAACAACTGGTATCAAAGTTGATGGTATAGATTCGGCTTAATCAAGTATTGAAGCAATGGTGGTCGTTGGATCCAGGTGTGAGATCTCTTGTAGCAGAAGTCTTTTCGACAGTGTGGAGGCCGAACAATGTGTTCCCCGGAGTGAAGGCAGTACAAGTGAAGAGCATGTGTGGCTCGTGTTGATGCCACTGAATACTCATATGGGCTTACACTTAAGGAAAAGATTGTTGGGTTTCAAGTGTGAATATAGTAGAAAAGTCCCACGTTGGTTAGTGTTGGACTAAGTGAACATATAAGTTGGAGGACTCATAGACTCATTGTCTTAAGGTTTTGGGTCAAAATATGACGCCTGACTCGTTTGTGTGGTTTGTCACTTAGCCTATCGGTGATGATCTTCCAAGGTTTCTAACTTTAGTCGTGAAAAAGTTGTTTGTTAGTGATTGTAATGTTGCTCATAAATTTAATAGATTCGGTACCTTTCTGATAGCAAAAGTGTAAGTATTATATGTTGCTCAAAGATTTGTAAATTGTGCAAGTATTATTTGTAGTTGGGTTTGACTCAAACTCCTATGAAAAAATGGTAACTGATAGTTTCTTTTTTTTTTTTTGGAGATTTTTGTTTTAATTGCAATTATTGTAAAAGATTTGTGATTATTTTGATTGATATGAGAGCGATTTATTTGATAAAATAAAAAATTATTAATTATTATGATTGAGGTTGTAATTAGCTAATTGTCTTGTAAATTGTTGTTGGCTTATAAATACTTATGGTGAAGGTTTGTAACTTTGTCTGGTGGCCTTAGTGGATGATATGGGGGTGTAAGAAGAGAGTAAAAATGTGAGGAGCCTTAAAGAATCCAGGTGTAGGATCCTTGTCTCGAAAGTTTTCCACACAACGTAGAGGTCAAGTGATGTGTTTCACAAGTACCAACGGTACAAGAGTTGTGCTGAAGGTTTGCAACTTTGTTATCAAAAGTTATCATAGTAGAGGGTGTGAGATTTCATGATTAATTAGAGATGATAACCAAAGAAGATAACCAAAGAAAAGGACAATCAAGGATTCTATTCTTCAATCAGTATTGAGTACAATAAGTTTAGCCCTATTTATAGGCTTATGAGAATAAATCAACATAATGACAAAATTAGGGTAATATCAAATGAAATCAGAACTAAATCAATCTAATATATTCTAAATTTAATATTATTCTTAACACCCTCCCTCAAGCTAAAGCTCCATGAGCTTTTAGCTTGTCACAAGCGAAGGTTGTTAAGGGAAAACAAGAGCGGTGCCAAGGACTTATACGGAAACATCAGGGACTACACAGAGGCAGCGATAGGCAACATCGGAGACTTCGGAGGAGTTGCCACCGGTGAATTTGTCGGAGAAGATGCCTGCAATGAGGCTGGAGATTGAGCGATGGTGGAGCTCACCAACAATGCGGCAACTAGCATCAATGCAACCATGGAGGAGTTGTGGCAATAAACGTGACGCGGCGACGTGAAAAGAGTACGGATCTGGCAACGGCGTGGGCCTAGCGGCAGGTGACGATAAAGGTGGCGGCAATGATGGCAATAGGAAAGAGCGGTGCAGGACGTGCAGAGGGAGTTGTAGTCGACGGAGTGGACCTCGCGGGTGTGCTCTCAGAGGGAGTGGATGGGGTTGGAGGAGTCAAGGGAGGATGGAGGAGTAGCGGCAGAGGTGGAGGTGGCAGAGACGAGATTTCTCACGGAGGGTGCCATGGCTCTGATACCATGTGAGATTTCATGATTAATCAGAGATGATAACCAAAGAAAAGGACAATCAAGGATTCTATTCTTCAAGCAGTATTGAGTACAATAAGTTTAGCCCTATTTATAGGCTTATGAGAATAAATCAACATAATGACAAAATTAGGGTAATATCAAATGAAATCGGAATTAAATCAATCTAATATATTCTAAATTTAATATTATTCTTAACAATTTGTAACTATGCTTGCAAAAGTTGTCTTGGAGGGCAGTTTGCAACTTTAGCTGTGCAAAAGTTGTCTATTGGTGATTGTAATTTTGTTCCCAAATTTAATAGATTTTGTACTTTCTCATCTGTGGATGTATGCAATTAAGGTCGAACCACATAAGTTCTTATGTGGCTAGGTTTTTTTTTCCAACAACTAGTATCAAAGCAAGTTCCGATCCACTTCTGGTGTTTCTGATGATAGAGGTACAACTATGATATGTTGAGTTAAATAATTGCTTGGCAACTTACAGATTGCGAAGATTCATATGGAATTCGACTTAAGGTGGAGATTGTTGGGATTGGCCAAAATTCCTATGTAAAGATGGTAATTGATAATTTCATGTTTATTAAGAGATTTGTATTTTAATTATAATTATAGTCAAAATATTTGTGATTATTTTGATTGATATGAGAGTAGTTTATTTGATAAACTAGGAAATTATTAATTATTAAGATTGAGGTTGTAATTACTTGATTGCCTTGTAAATTGTTGTTTACCTATAAATACTTGTAAGGGGAATTAGTTGGGGAGTGAGAAGGGATAAAAAATGTAAAGAGCCTTAGAGGATCCAATGTGGGGGTCCTTGTGTGGAAAGTCTTCCAAGCAATGTAGAGGTCGTTAGGTGGTGGGGTTCGCAAGTAGCGGTAGTGTGAGAGTTGTGGTGGAGGGTTTACAACTTTGTTTTCAAAAGTTGCCATAGTGGGGGGTTTGCAACTTTGTTTGCAAAAGTTGGCTTGGAAAGTGGTTTGCAACTTTAGCCATGCAAAAGTTATCTATTGGTGATTATAATTTTGCTCCCAAATTTAAAGGATTTGATATCTTCTTATTCGTAAATGTAGGCAATTAAGGTTAAACCACATAAATTCTCTCTTGTTCCTTTCCTTTGATTTGTGTGGCTAAAGAAAATTTTCCCATCGAGGAGAGAACTCAACACTTTTTCTCACGCATAAGCTATGCACAACAACATAGAGGAATTATTCTATTCACTCACTTATGCTTGCCTCAAGTGGCAAAAAAACTAGTAGGTAGTGTTTGGTTCTTATTCTTAGATAGAAGACAGAGATATTAATGACAAAAATATATTTAATAAAGGAGATAAAGACAAAAGGTTTAAAATTGTTTTAATCTTGAGATTATTTTAGAATTAAATTTTGTCTATACCTCTAAAAAGAAAGCGTGTGAAAAGTAAGTCTCTATCTTTATCATTTATTTTCTTCCGTCCATTTTATTTATTTATTTATTTATTGTACATTTAAAATTAGCATATCTTAGAACAAGAACCAAACACTATCATGTAATAGAGGATCATAATAGATAGTTAAGTCGGGCAACAAAACAATTAGAACTTTTGGTAATCCAATTTGGGCAGAGTATGAGTCAGGTCCAACTATGTTATCATGTACTCCAATAATCATATATGGGTATCATTTTCATGAAGCTTGTGTTGTTCATGGAGTGGCTAGTAGAATCACCCCATAATTCGAGTTTAATTAACGTCAGCAATCTAATATATATCTATTTTGCATTTTGGGAAACGATTGGTACACATAATGTGTACCACCGTAATCTAAATCATTGAAGAAAATTAAAATCCAATCTGCTATCCAATGGTGCTTACTTGCAAAGGTAATGCAAGTGCATTTAATCAAGCGAACCTTAACCTAAAAGTTTCAGTCCCAACATAAGTATATTTAAATTTTAGACAAAGTTTACATGCAATACTAACGATTCAAAATTTTAATTTGCCGATGCTCCAGATAAAACCTGAGATTTTAAGATCATCGTAGCTTACTTGACACTGCTTTTATGACTTCAAATAATCATGAATCTCAATTTGATCAAAGTGTCGTAGCACCGACAATAGTGTCGCCAATTAAAGATAAAGTACATAGTTACTTTCAATATTCCCATCATGGGAGAATTAGATTGTCCTTCTAGTGACTTATACTTTCAGCAACCTACCTAACTGCGTTCTAGATTTGGACTATAGATATAAGATACTGTTACAAAAAAAAGTTTATTCTAACGCTAAAGTCGTGTTAAATATCAAAACACCTTTTCTTATAAATCATAGGATTCACAATCATGAAATAATGTGGATCCCATAATACATGTGAGAGGATATTTTAGCGTTTAATATCATTCTTAATGTTCAAATAAAGAGTGTTTAAAACTTGTGGTTCTATAATAATAAAATTGAGTAAATATTCATTTTACTAGTAAAATTTTGACGTTAATATTAATTTGATCATAAGAAAAATTAACATCAATTTTTTAATGCTACACTCCAAATGTTGACAACAGTTTTAGTTTTGAAAAAAAAAATGCTAACATCTATTTAGGCTTAACGGTTTAAATTTTATCAATTTAACTTTATACAAATAATTTTAATATCAAATATTTTATCAAACCACCTATATAAAACTAAATTTATATCAAAATTCAAAATACTAAGAGTATATTACATTCAGGACAAAAGAAGGACATGAGTTATTCTAGAGAGCATGTTTAGTTTTCAAGGAAAACACCTAGAATTAATTTTAGAGCTCTAAAAATGAAAATGTGAAAAATTTTCACTCTCAATAATTGCTGCCAGAATCAATTTTGGAAATTCTTACCTGATAATAAGTCATAGGGCTCGAGTCAGATACTAAAAAAGACTCATTCAGCCTATAGGGCTCGAGTCTTTTCATTCAACCTTTGTTTCTGGGAGCATGTCTATTCAAAATCAAGTTTTAGATGCTAGTCAACCTAAGTTCATCGAGACGGCATTTCTACTCACCATTAGCTTCCTACAACCAACCATGTTTTGCAAAAAGTTGTGTGAAGAAATATTTGTCTTTACCTACCAAAAAACGGGAACATTTTTTTTTCTTCAAAACTTATCTCAGTAACCTTTTCTTTGTAAGCTGTTTTAAACTCAAAACATACGCACATTTGGTAACAACTTAATTTTGGAAAATAATCATATTTTCAAAGTTAAAAAGTTTTATAAGGTGTTTTGAACCACAAATAAGGTTTTCCAAACACACCTTAGATGTCTTACAAAACTCAAATTTCCACATTTAATATTCCACACATCACAACTTACCTCTAGAAGAAAAAAAAACAGTTAGTTCCCCACATTTCCACTTTATTTACATCCCCAAACCACACTGCAATTCCATAGTTGAAAAGTCAGTTATCAGAAAACCTGCTATCTTTGTGAAATCTACTACACACCAATTCCTAATGTATACTCTACCAACCCTCTCCTTTCTCAAATAATATTTGAACAACATCAACAAACTGAGTGTGTTTGGTTTTTCGTTTGAAGTCACCATAATTAATTCTGGCATGTCAAAAGCGAGTATTTTTCACTACTACAACCAGCCAGAATTGATTCTAGCCCCCTCCCACCGAAAATCCAAACACACACTAAGCCTTGTCCCACTAGGTGAGGCCAATAACATAAATCAAACGATGTCATAGTATTTTGTCATTAGACCATGTTCACATTCAAATGATTAACTAGATTTTCTAGTTCCATATACCTCTAACCAATGGATTACCTTCCATTTTGATCTACTATCTCGACTGAGTCTTCTTCAAGCCTTCACCTCTAGTGCTCAAATGACACGAGATTGTACCATCTTTTCCATCTTTTCCACAACAGGACACTACTCCAACTGTCTCTATAATGCATTCATTTCTAATCTTGTCCCTTATTTACACCCCCCCCCCCAAACAAAAAAATAAATAAATAAATAAAAAGGAGGGAACATAAAAAAAACAGGTCTCCAATTTTTGCTCCGGGGAAAATCTAATGAATGACAAGTCCTCAAAACAAAATGCTCAAGTTTAAGTTACTACTAGTCAGAAGAAATCCACATTATCTCAACTTGCATACCAATACAAATTATTAAAACAAAGAAGTATATTATATGCTACGGGCAAGCACCTTTAACGCTTGTTATGCACAACTACAGGGAATAGGCTTCTCAATTTATCTCTAAAGTGAGAAAGTAAGGGTATATCTACTCTTAGTTCAATAAAGCACATCTTCATCTTAACCCACAAAATGATCTATAATGGTGGATAGGATATCATAAACCCTTACATGCTCACTATGAGCTTTTTCCCAACAACATATTATCTCTGAAGCATGCCCTTAGTAACAAATTCAAATTTGACAGAACAAATCCATTACTGGATCAAATTTTCAATTTTTTTTTTCTCCCATAAGCAGATTGGAAAGAACACATTCCATCACTATGACAAACATCTTACCATCATACACAGCGTTCAACAAACTTGTTTCTTTCCGCAAAACTGGAATTGCATCTACCAAACAATATCAGAATGATTCAATAATCATAATAAAACATTTTCACAACAATCAATCACCAGTGGGGTCAACAGATAAAATTTCCTGCTAAATATCAATAAGACACGATCCCATTTGCTAGTCCACTATCAGGACCAACCAACAAAATGATTGAATTCCCATTTACTGAATCCAAAGAACAACATACTAAGAGTTAGAAGAGATAACAAAATGTCACATGACATGAGTTGAAAATTCTTGTTCTACAAACCAGCTAAGGAGCCTCTGTCTCAGGCCAAATACACATATATATACATGACATGACAAACAGGCTGAAAGGAAAAAGAGGCCAGTTGTACCATAGCACAGAGTAGATCTACCTGATAGTGACAAACTTATTGGTGCCGTGTTTAGCCCAATAAGTCCTCAAATCAATTGCATTAGAAAAGTTATAACCCTCAGCTGCGAGTTTCTCTAGAACTTTCTTAAATGCTCCTATACTCATTTTCCTTCCAGCTATCCTAGCTCCACGCCGCTTCGTACTCATAGGCAAAGGATACATAGACATGCCCGTTGTGCAACATGCAGACTGCCACCCACCAGAGCCCCATCTGTAACATTGCTGAGGTGTCCCGGTGCAAGAACAAACGGGAATTGGAATGGAGGAAATATCCATATCGATCCCATTTATCACGACTTCGGTAGTTTTCTTCGGAACCCTTGCTCGTTGAACTGAAGGAGCATTATCATCCTTCGGCACGCGAGGCCCCCTCTTGGGCTTCTTCGCTTTGGGAGATTTGGGTACCTTCGGCCCCTGCCTCTTCTTACTAGTACCCTTTGCCTTCTCAACAACAGGCACCTCTTCTGCCGGTCTTTCTTCCTTCAGCAACTCAGGTGGTGGAATCATTTGAATATGATGCGCTGAAGATGTCTCCGGAATACCACCATAACTCGGATTCGTAGGTATCATATTCATATACTTCTCCCTCTGACTGCTAATCCAAGCATCCCTCATGTATTCCATGGGGTATGTAGCTTGAGGCATCCCAATGTCCCTATTGTGATATGCCCCATTGGCACCAGACAAAACTGCGGCATTGCGCCCTCCAAGTAGAGGCTTTTCCGGCATCGACGACATCAGCTGTAGCCCCAGATGGTTCTTGAAGGAGGTAGCAGGTTCATAGTAACCCCAATTGCGTATGTTGAGACCATTATCCCCATCCATCACAACAGCAAAAATGGTGAAGAAAATTGCAGGACAATAATGTACACTTCGTTAAATATCCTCACAAATTATCCAGGCCATTGCAATCTCCTAACAACCCAACACAATTCAAAAAAACAAAGTAAATTCTACATGAAAATTAGAAAAACAAAAACAAAAAACAGCACAATTCAAAATACAAAGTAAGTTCCATGTGGAAATTGAAAAACAAAAAGACAAAAACAACAACAGAATGCAATTGGAGGTTTGTTTCAGCTCAAATAGAGTCAAACCAGAAAGAAGGGTTCCACAAGAAGAACAAAAATTACACAAACCCCATAAATGTACGCATGCAAAACCTCATCTCCCTAAAGCTTTCAGCTTCTGGGTTTTGATCTAAGATCCATTTCACAAATAACAGAGGCCAAAAGAAAAAAAAAATCAGATCTTTGACCAAAAAAATGAACAGATCAACAAAATCCAAGGTCAAAATAAAGTGTGAAAATGAAAAAGGAAAGAAAAAATTGATTTTGGTGCTAACCCATGTCACGATTTGAAGAAAGAAAAAGAGGGTCGTGGAGATTTTTGAGCTGAAGGGAGAAGGAGGAAGTACCTGGTTAGGGTTCTTGGCGTCTACGAATGGAGAATGAAGAGAGCAAAGGAACAAAAATGTCTACACGCCATCTTAAAATCTAATCTTTTAAAAAAATATATGCATTTTTGAGTAAATAATGTCTTATTATTATTATTATTATTATTATTATTATTATTCAAATTGCGCAAATTGCCTAGCTGACTTGGTGACACCAATCACCGAAGCATGTAATAGTAGTACTTTGTTGAACGCAACTAACGACATCCTTCTTTCATAGAAAAAACCTCAATTTCGTTTTTATAAATTTTTGCTTTGAACAACTTTGTTTTTATCAAAAAAAAAAATCTGACTAAGTTCATTCATGCGAAATATAAATGTTCATCTTAGGCCCCTCTAATATTTTCTTAATGCTGACAGTTATGTAACACATGATTGTAAAGTGTTTAACTATATTCATGTAAAATATAAAAATTAATTATATTAATTTATTTGTTATGTGTCACGTCAAGTGTCTTTATTAAATAAAGTAATAGAGTGATTAATTTGATTATTTTTTACATTTTGTAAGAATAATTTTGGCTAACCAAATTTATTAGAGATAAAATTGATCGAAATAAAACATTATAGAATAAAATTGGGGAGCTTAGTCTTTTTTTATTTTTAATTTAACTATCTTTATTCTTGAAATGAATTTTAAATATTATGTAAGTGTATATATATTATTCCCTCCACCATTCTTATTTTTTATTAACAGTCGTTTTAGAAAAAAATAATTTTGTTCATTGACCCTTTCAATGTAGAATTAATCATCTTTTATCAGTTTTTTTTCCATATTACTAATTACTGATAAAGTATTACAACAAATAGTAATTGATGCACCAGTTAGTAGAAAATACTAATTTTGTCATTTAAAATTATTATTTTTTAAATCAGAATTATTTACCTACCTTCTTAGTGCATATATGCTAATATCTTAAACGGCTGTAAATAAGAACTGATACAAGAAGTATTATATTGTAAAAATAATTTTATTATATGACCACAAATTTTGTTAGTCTTAAATATCATTCGGATCTCCAATAAATTGAGATTTGATTTAAGTTCTTAAGAAAAATAATGAATGTTTTTAGTTCAAAACATATAAGAAATTACATGTTTTTAGTCTCATCGTTAATGAAACTCTGTGATTTTAATTTCTACCATTAATATTGAAACTCGATTAATTGTTGACATATCTAACAAAGTGACTTATCAGTAATGATCATGTAAGCAAATATAAACTTACATGATACATAATATTTTATTTGACCCTAATTTGCATGGTGGATAAGTCATGATTTGGGGTCAAATTGCAGTTTATGGATAAGTGGATTTATTTTACTCACTTGATATGTTGACATGACATTATGTTAGTCATGTGAACAGCTAATAATAAAGTATCGCTAACAACATAGACTAAAAGTTTAAAACCATGTAATCTCTCTTATATATTTTGACCAATTTTTTTTAAATAAAAAGGAGACTTTAACCGAATCTCCTAAATTTATTAGAGATCTAAAACATGTTTAAGTCAATTTTGTTAACACCGTAATAACAAATAATTGAAAATAATGATATATATATATATATATATATATATATATATATAAGTTATCTATACTATTATATAACTACATTAATAAATAAATAAATAACTTAATTTGTACTGAGTAAGAAACTACGAGGGACGAATTAAAGAACAATGATGAAAACAACGACAATGATTAGATATCTGATGAACGGTTCCTTCTTTTTTTCTATTTACTTAGTTTTTACTTGAATTAGAACTTGACTTTAAGAAGATTCACTCCAATAAAGATATGACAATGACGAATTTAAGATCCCTTAATTTGGTATCAGATAACGCATACGTTATCTATTATTTTCTATTTCTCATTGTTAGGTTCTTTAGATTTCGTTAGGTCATGGGATTCATTTTAGTTGTTTAGTCTATTTACTTTATGTTTTTCTTCTTAGCAAAGTTGTACGTGTTTAACATCATGCTTGGGATAACCCTCCTTTTTTTTTTGGTTGTTGGAGCTTTTTGTATTTGTTATTCGTTCAAATTAATTAATACAATATCTTACCTTTAAAAAATCAATCATTTTAGTTTGAAACATAAAAATTTAGTTCATTTCACAAGTGATCGGATTAACAAAATCTAAATTTAAAAGAAAGAAAAGAAAGATTGAGCATGAAAATTCATTAAACTGCCAACAGCTTTGGCCGGTGGAGTTCCCAAAGTACAAAGCATCGCACAATCACAGGCACCTATCTTGCCGCTGCTAGTCAGCACTAATTAATGTTACCACATAGGCTTGGAAACCAAAACCTAATTAACTGCGGGCAACAACCAAGGACTTATTACTATTGATTATTAATTACTACAATAAATATTCAAACTACTACTATATTGTTACCCAAAAAAATTCAAACTTCATTATTCCCTCCCTTTTCACTACGTGGTTTTAACGGCCATTTAACCCATGAAATTAGATTTGGATTTGTGATCCCTCACTTTAAAGAGTAAAATGAAAAATCTCACCATTGATCATTAAAGTAAAAGTTTTAATAATCTAATTATGAGATTATTGATTTTATCCTTTAAAGTGATGGATCTCTCACTTTAAGAAACCTTTACCCTATACAAGTGGATGTGAAATTGATGCTCAGCATTAAAATTAAGCTTATTAGTTCTAACTTTTTTGTTTGGTATCTCATTTAAAATTAAAATCAAATTTCCACATCACAATTCAATGAAATTAAAATAAAAATATAACTGGATGAGACCTTTTTCAATTCCTAATTTACACCCCCCAAAATTATGAATTCCATATCTCATAAATAAAATTATTCTCCAAAGATAATTACCATGACAAAAACTATCACCAACCATCATCGTCCTCACCCATCAAGACACCCACGGTCACCACCTTCACCACCAGCCACCGTGACAACCACCATGATCACCACTAACCACTCACTACCAACCACCTTCACCAAAAATCATGACCTTCATCAACGACCACCATAACAGCCACCACCGTCACTGCCAACCACATGTCAGTCAGTTCACGTCGCACAGTCACAATTAAAAACATTGAAGTCGCGCATTCGTTATGTGCGCATCGCTCAATTGTCGTGGCATATCGTCGTTGCACTCGTCGTTGAGCATGGTTGTTACAGTCACCATCAAAGCATCATCTTTGTTATGCCATCCGTGCTCGGAAGCACCCCCGCATACAAAGCTTCTTAATTTGATTAATTTTAAAATATAGAACTGATTTCGCTGGGAAGAGAAAAAGTGAGGATTGGGGAAAGAAGGTCAAAAGGTCAGAAGAGATGTTTCTAATTTTTATATCCTAATTCTTTGAATAAGACAGACATAAAATTTAAGATTTCGAGTAAATTTCGATTCTACTAGAATTGGAAATGAATTTTGAATTCTAAATTACAACTCTAATTCTAGTGTCCAAATGGATACTTAGAATTTTTTTTTCTTCATATTATACGTTGATATGTCAATTTATAATCACAATATATAACTTTAAGGACCCATTTGGATATAGTGCTTTTGACTTTTTTTAGTAGTTAAAAGTCATATGTAACTGTTTTGATTAAATTTATTGTTTAACCTTTTACTCTTTAACAAGTTGTTTTGAAACGTATTAAGTTCAACCAAGGAACTTTTAATTTCCTAAAAAGTAGTTGATACGATTTTTCTGTGGCAAATATACCGCGTCGTACAAGTAATAAATAGTGAGAAAGGTTGTCGTATCCACGAGGACAAATCAATTGTGCAGTTTAATCGATAACCAAAAGGATTAAAAGAGAATGGAGTTGTTGTTTGAAATATGGAAGATATAAAAACAAATAAACAAATAACAATTCAAAAGACAAAGAAAAACAAAGAGAAAATTGTGATTTAATTCACCTAAATTGGATGCCTAATCTCTTAGCACAAAACAACTCATTTGAATCCTAAATTTATCTATGAATTCCTAGCGAAACCGCATAGGCCGCATTGACACGTCTCAGACTTTCGCTCAACCTACGATTACTTTAGCAATTGCACTCTTATATTCCCTCCCTCAAGTTACATACAAGAGAAGAAATCAATTAATCAGTGATCAGATGACCAAAGCATTAAGCAAGGCTTAAAGTAATACAACACGCTACTAGAAAATAGCATATTACCGTCGGAAAAAACAAAAAAAATCGATGGTAAATGCAATCAAGATGAACCAGGTTAAATTTGGTTACGATTACCATTGGAAACAAGAACCCGACAATAAAATTGACGGTAATAATTGGCATCAATTGGCACGTCATTAGACAAATAGCTTACCGTCGGAAATATCTGACGGTAATAGGGTTGAAATATCAATAGTTACCTTTTCCTATATGTTATGACATTGAACCAGTTACCTCGAAAATATCTAGCGGTAATAATGTTTGGAAGTACGAACGGACGCACGTGTTATCAATGTGAGTAATGTTCGAATATTATCATCAGAATTTGCCGACAGTAAGTGTTTGAATTTATGAATAGGTGCACCTGTATCCCATGCGAGTAACGTTCAAGTCATTACTGTCGGAAAACTCCGACGGTAAATGGCGCTGACAACCAAAGGGCACACATTTTCCTGTGGCGACAATGGTCGTAAGCTAATGTTAATCAATGATCATATGATCAAAGCATTAAGCAAGGCATAAAGTAATACAACAATCCAACCATAAACCAAATAACCTCAACTAAATTGACATATTAGTAAAGGTTTACATCAAAGCCCTAAGCTAAGATAATTAGCTCACGTTCAAAGAGATGACAAACACAAACATAGAGTATGAGAAGAAGAAGAATTGCACAGAGAATTTTTAAGTAGAATTCCCAAAAACTAGGATTTCTCTGTTCTCGCTTCGATCCTTCGTCTTCGATCTTGCTCCTTGCACTCATTTTGGGTTTTTTTTCCCTTTGTCTCTGTGTGAATGAATGCCTTTACGCGACCTTAGTGATGTTTATATTCTTCTGATAAGTGTCATATTTTGGTATTTTCATAGGCTAGAATGACACTTATCTGCGTGGTTTTCTATGAATTTACTAACTAATTTCCCCATTTTTTGTATAAATTTAGCATAATCAAGAGAATGGATACAGATATTGTAAAATAATGCAGTACTTGTCAATTTCTCACAGAGATATAAGGCATGGAGCAAAGGGCTTAGAAGTAAGAAGAATTGAGCAACCAAATGAAGATTCATGCCACTCAGCGACCTCTTTTGCCAAAGAGCTTGCTTAAGGGTGGAGTTAATTAAAGATGAAGAAATCCCAAACTGCCTTCAGACCGCTCAGCGATCTGAGCCTAAAAGCTCTATAAATAGAGCCTCAACTCACGAATTCAAGGCTCTAACTTCACTTGATTCAGAAGTTGATATTCAGAGAGCTTGAGAGCACAGCAACGAAGAGGAAGATAGAGAAGGAGACAAGAGTGATCGAGGAGCACGACGACACTTACCATGACGACGTAATAACGTGTCATGGTAAACGTCCGTCACCTTGTTCTTTGATTTCCTCTTGTAAGATGGATTTATAATCCTCTTTTTGTTGGGATTTTGATGAATATTATGGTGTGATTGTATCCATATAACTCTTGTATGTATGAATATATCATTTTCTTTTACATGAATTGATCTTATGCTTAATGCTTATTTTAGCTTTGCTACCTAAAGCATGATTTAAAACTTGATTATTTGTGAGTGAGAACTGCATTCATTAGGTTGGAACTAGATCAATTCATCTGATATTCCTAATTGCTAGAGATAGAGTTAGGGTTAGTAGTCATTTTAACATCTGAAATTATAGATCGGTTGGCTTTGTTAGTGTGTGCAAGAGATTGACAAAATGACAAAGGGAACCGAGTGATATTGCCATTCTTGAAAGAGATGATTAAGATAAGAACTAGTGGCGAGGAGTCAAAGAATTGATAATTCATACGCATTGAGTAATGGCTAGATAAAAATTGTAATATGATTCAATTCCCAACAAGCTTCCTAATTTGCTTCTAATTCGTTGTCATTTTATCTTTTGTTTACTTTATTTAGTTTAAAAATCAAATTACCAATCACTCACCTTATTGTTTAATTAACAAACTCAAGAATGACTTTATTCAACTCCCTGTAGATACAACTATACTCAATTATACTGCAATAGAATCCTTTGAGGATTTGAAAGCTGTAAAGTAGGATATATAAAACGACGAGAGTGTAAAAAAGCTTTCAACATCTTCCCAATCAAAATTACCAAAAAGGGCATTAACTTTTCTATTTTTTTTCAATTTTTCCATTGCACTACTTGGGTAGTGCCCTTTGAATTGGCTCCTGGAGGTTCTGTTCATGCACTACTTGAGTAGTGCTAAAAAATTTCCACTTTGAAAGTTCTGCTATTGCACTACTCAAATACTGGCTAGCACTACTCGAGTAGTGCTCCCCCTCTGAGCATTATGCCAATGCACTACTCAAGTAGTGGCTAGCACTACTCAAGTAATGCTCCCAAAATCTAATCTCTATGCATTTTGCCTTTGCACTACACGAGTAGTGTTTAGCACTATTCGAGTAGTGCCCCCCAAATTTTCAATTTGTGTAACACTTGAATCCTTGATATTTTCACCTAAAACTCATTCAAAAACATTTCAAACCATTCAAAATCATGCATGTTTATGTACCAAAGACCATGGGCTAATACCAAGATCAAAATGGACTAAAATACTCTAAGAACAACCTAAATTACACTAGATAGACCAAATTTCCTGAACAAAAACAAAGCAAAGATTCCACTTGAGATCTTTGCTTGTCCCTAAGAAAATAAAAGAAAAGAAACTAAAGTCACGATACTATCTAACTAAACCAATGCATTAACTAAATGGTTGTATGGAAATTGGTCACCATAGTTTGCTCTCAAAGCTACTTGAATAGTTCCTACAATCCAACCCAAATTCATGACTCCCTCATTGTGCAAGACAAAGTATCATAGGAAGGAATCACATGTGTGTTTGTGTGATAGGTAGCAACACAAGATTAAATCACATCAAATACAAATTCAATGCTTAAAATGAGACAAAGCTAATTAAGAGTTCACAATTCACCTAGTCTATTTCCATGTGAGCTACAATTAAACTAAGATCAAGAGGTCTTTTCCTTGGCTTGTATTGTAGGGCATAAGGTAAAGTAATGTTGAAATTGTCATTTAGGATTTTCTTACCTTCAATTTGAAGAACCTTAGTTCCCAAGATTCACTACCTTTTGACAAATTGCAACTTTCATGCCCACCTTTTATATGAACTTTCATGCCTTAGAATGACCTTAAGCTTTGGGAAGAGGATTTACATGCTTTATTCCTTAAGATTTTATTTGTATTTTTTTCACTTTAATTCCTCTTCCCTAATTCAGAGAACCCAATGATCTCTATATTTTCTAATCTCTGATAAGTGAGCATGTAGTCTTTTGTTCTCTTCAAATAACGTAATACACTCTTACCTTTTATCCAATGATCCATTCATGGATTGCTCAAGTCTACGTCCAGAACTCCCACTATAAATGTCATATCAGGATGAGTACAAATTTGAGCATACATTACGCTCCTTACTGCTGATGCATAAGGTATATCATACATCACTGTCTTTTCTAGATCATTTTTGGGGCACTAGTTGATACTGAACTTTTCTCCTTTAGCCATGGGTATGTCTGCTAACCTACTACTTTCCATGCCATATCGAGAGCGATATCTTAATATCTAGATTCCTAATGCCAAAAAGGCATCACCAAGATCTTTTATTTCAAATTTGTTCGATAGAAATTTCTTAGTTTCATGCAACAAGCCTATATTGTTGCTTGCGAGAAGTATATCATCGACATATAATACTAGAAATATATATTTACTCCCACTGAACTTAAAGTATACACAATCATCAGTAATATTTACCTCAACATCGTACAAGGTAATGACTTGATAAAACTTGTGGTACTATTGACGAGAGCTTGTTTGAAACCATAGATGGATTTCTTTAATTTACAGACCACAGACTTTGGATCATTTGATACAAAGTTTTCTGGTTGCGCCATATAAATTTTCTCATCAATGTCTCCATTGAGAAACGTCGTCTTGACATCTATCTGATGTAGCTCCAAATCAAAATGAGCCACTAGTGTCATTATGGTTCTAAAAGAGTCTTTTGAAGATACAGGAGAAAAAGTCTCTTTACAATCTATGCCTTTCCTTCTGAATAAAGCCTTTAGCGAATAGACAAGCTTTATTTCTCTCGACATTACCTATATAATCCATTTTGGTTTTAAATATCCATTTACAACCAATAAGTTTCACACCTTCAGGTAATTTTACAAGATCACAAACGTCAGTGTCTCTCATATACTTAATCTCATCCTTCATGGCATCTATCCACTTTTGAGAATTAGAACTTTGCATGGCTTGATGAAGGTTGACTGGGTCATCTTTTGTCAAACCAATGCCATACTCATATTCTTGGAGATAAACAACATATTCATCCGGAATTGCCCTTCTCCTTTCTCTATTGGACATTCGGAATTGAGTTTGGAGGTTGTTGATCTTGTTCTATAGGTTGTATTTGAGGAGGATTCTCATTGTTGTCTCGTTCTATAACTGTGTCCTAAACAACAATAGGTATAAAGACCTGATCATTGTTAGTAGCAGATTCCTCATCGAAGACAATGTTCTTAATGTTTCCTTCCCCTCCAAACCCAACATCCTCAAGAAATCTCACATTTCCCGTTTCAAAAATTGATCTTGATGTAGGATCGTAAAACTTGTATCCTCGTGAGTGTTCAACGTAACCAACAAAATAGCAGTTAACTGTCCTTGAATCCAATTTCCTTTCATGCGGCCTATAAGGTTATGCCTCAACTGGACATCCCCAAATATGTAAATGTTTTATGCTAGGCTTTTTTCTAGACCAAGGTTCCTAAGGGGTTTTGTCATCTGCTTTACTTGGTACCCTATTAAGGATGTACATTGTGGTCTTTAAAGCTTCTCTCCAGAGTGAATCGGGAAAGGAAGAATGACTAATCATACTTCTCATTATATCCTTAAGAGTTAGGTTCCTTCATTCTACAACACCATTCATGCTAAGTTTGCCCGACATGGTGTATTGTGGAACAATTTCGCACTTATGTAGGAAAAACACAAAAGGTCCTAGACGTTGTTCTCCTGATCCATCATATCTTCCGTAGTATTCACCACCACGATTAGATTTGACAACTTTAATTTTCTTTCCAAGTTGGAGTTCAACTTCAGCTTTGAAAGACTTAAAAGCGTCCAAAGATTGAGACTTCTCATGAATCAAACATAAGTGCACATAACGAGAGTATTCATCTATGAATGTAATAAAATATTGTTGCCCATTCCATGAAGCAGTAGGAAATGGACCACATATATCAGTATGTATCAGTTCTAAGACATTTTTAGCTCTCTCTACACCCAATTTTCTTTCATTTGTTCTTTTCCCCTTGATGCACTCGATACAAACTTGAAATTCTGTTAAGTGTAAAGGCTCAAGAATTTCATCACCAAAAAGGCTTTGAATTCTCTGTTTAGAGATATGGCCTAAATACTTGTGCCATAATGAGGCATAATTCTCATTTAATTTTTGTTTTGTACCTATTGAAACCGTTTGTAGTATCTCATTGTAGGATTTTAGATCAAGCTTATATAGATTATCAATCAAACGACTAGAACCAACAATATTTGAATTTTGCAATAGACTGACATTATTATTTCCGAAAGAACAATGATAGCCAGATTTTTCCAAATGAGAAACATAAATTAAATTTCGTCTAAATGATGACACATAAAATGTCTCAAATAAATCCAAATATAATATAATTGTAGAATATAATCTAAATGTTCCTACAACTTCCACCACAACTTTATTTTCATTTGCCAAATAGATGAATCTTTTAAGATCACTTGGTGGCCAGCTCCACAGGCAATCCTGCATAGTAATACTTATGTGAGTAGTAGCAGCAAAGTCTACCCACCAACTATCCATAGGTGTAAAATTTAAACTACCTTAAGAACAAACAAAGATCATACCCTTTTTTGCACACCAAGAGGCATATTTGGCACAATCTTTCTTCATGTGTCTCGACTTCTTGCAGAAGAAACAGTTGGAGACCTCATCCTTTGTCTTGTTATTTTTCTACTGAGAAGGTGCAAGCTCAGTAGCATCATGCTTTCTCTTATACTGAGATGATGAAGCCATGTGAGCACCTTTGGTCTTATTTCGTTGCAGCCTCTCTTCCTCTTGCACATAGTGAGATATAATCTCATTTAAGGTCCAAGTGTCCTTTGGAGTGTTATAAATCAGTTTGGATTTTCCAAAGTATGCAGGAAGGGATATCAAAATGAAATGCACAAGTAAGTCCTCAGAAAACTCTAACTTTAGTGCTTTCAGTTTTGATGCAAGGTGAGACATTTCCATGTACTCCCTTATGTTCCCTTTACCTTTATACCTCATGGAGACAAGTTTTGTCAAAAGGTCACTTGCCTTCACCTTTTCATTCTTGGCAAAGAACTATTCAGCATCCTTTAGGGACTTTTTGACAATTTTATCCTCAATAATGGAGCGTTTCATGATCATAATACTCATTCAGTTGGATCTCTCCCACTTCTCTATTTTAACCTCATTTGCATTTTCCACAGTGGAAGTGGGTTTGTCCTCTTGAAGAGCAATGTCCAAATCCCTACAACTGAGGACAATTTCCACCGTATCCTTCCAAACCCTAAAGTTTGTACCATTCAGCATAGGGATGCTGCTAACTTGAGCAAAAACATTGGTAGTTGAAGCTATAGCAACTGAATCCAAAACAAAAACAAACAATTATTGTTAGTAGGAATAATGGGAAATTCCATATTGAGATACCTAGAACACGTTAATTTTCAATCTTAGGATAGAAAAATTAATTGTAAGTGGTACTCTCATTGCAACAATCAAATATCGTCAAAAAATCCTGTCAAATACTAAGCCTTTCTTTGGACCGACTAAATATTCACATGAAAACTTAAGAATTTGCAACATATTTTTACCACATATATTTTCTATCAATTGACCAAACAATGATCTTCCATTGGGCCAATTAGTGCTCGCATAATTAAATAAGAAATAAACTTAAGGTTTAATGTTTATTGGCCAAACTTCCTTTGGCCCGTTTATTATTCGCATAAATAATAAACATCAATTAACCTTGAGTTCAATTATTCAAATATCTTACATATTAAGCATTGTAAATCAATTGATCCATATTTATATACAATAATCTCATGCTAATATATGTCACAACTTCAACACACCGGATCACATATACATATACACAGCAACAAGTAACAATCGAGATATACACATATAAGTACACTCATGATTTAACGTTAAATTCCCAAAACTTTAAAACATGAGAGCGGTGTATATATGAAATCTGAATAGTAAACTTGAATTTGGTGCATATATGAACAAAGGTTGAATCCATAAAATTGAAATTCGACAAAATTAATTCAACAAGGTATTCGTGTTACTTATCAAAAGCCATACAAATTATGACACATGTAAATAATATAAAGAAAAAAAAATGCTTTCTTTAGCTCTTTCACGGCATAATATATTCATATAATAAACCATGAATTAAATGTGCCAAAAGTTAGGGTATTAATGAATTTCCAAATTAACAATCAACAATATTGAATCTTTAATCAAAAGCAAATTCATATCAGACTCATTATCCATGTGAATAAGGATGGGTTACCATAATCCAAAATAAGGAATCGCAACCAAAAAAAAAAAGGGAAACATAATTCCTTATTGAGTTTGGTAATGGAGGCAGGGTCACTGAATCCATAAGCTTTGATTAAAAAACAGTTATAATAATCTGAATTCAATCAAAGCCCTAATATCATAGATTCATATAGCATTACATGTATGGCATTATATATGTGCAATGAAGACAAATCGAAGCCCTAAATTGAATCCATAGGTTAAAAACCCAAAATATAAAATTGACTCAAAGGCAAATCATGACACATGAAGCAAAGATCAAAGAATCTGAATTGATATTCATACTGAATATACACCAACATATCTGAGAAATCGAGACTAAGATGATATACATGTTGAATCCATAGTATTTCCGGAATGAAATCCAAATATCAACGAATAAAAAAAAATTCTTAAAGATTCAATCATAGATGACTATGATGTCATTTGATAGAAAACCTTAATTCTATGACCCTAAGAACATTTATGTTAAATCTTTAAGAAAAATAAATATCAGATGTGGGAAAGCATACTTAAATCTATAAAAATGATTGATGTTTGAATATAAGGTTTTTGGTCTTCCTCAACCAAAATCTATGAATGCTTGTTAGGGCTTGAGCATAGCTCTTTTGAAGGGGAATGAGACTGTAAATTGATTTTGGTGTATTGGGGACCAAAACCTGCCTCACCTATTTATAGTTTGCAAGTGGTTCCCATAAAACCCTAAAAGACAAAAAAAAATTAGGTGAAATGACGTGTACCCATTTAGGGTCCAAACCAAATAAGTAGTATGACTTATTTATTTATTGTTAAACCTTAGTGAAACCAACATATTATAAGTCATAAAAATAATAGCTAATATGATTATATACATATTTATATATGGCCCACACAATAGAGCAAGGAAATATAATTTCCTAACAGTCTCACCCTCTTACAATGATTCAGAAATACAAGAGGAAGAATAAAATCACTCTCAGATAGAGAAGATTATATAAGTTAAAGATCTATGAAGTTTTTCAAATGATAATTCATTTTGACCCAAAACTTTGAAAAAAAAACCCATGGAAAAAAAAGATGATTAAATGTAATTTATACTTGATTTTCCATGCTTGAAATGTTGCATCAAAAATGGTATTTATAAGCCTTGAAATCATGCAGGTCGTTTGACTTTTAAAGAGACACGCCCCTTAATGAAAAGATACTTTGTTTTGACTATAACGTCCAGTGGTAATTGATTAAAAGTTTTGGTAGTCGATTAAATGCTTTATGGGTTCATGTGTAATCAATTATGCCAACTTGTAATTGAGCACGTGACCTTCAGAAACACGTAATTGATTACTTTAAGAACAATAATCTATTACATGACCTATAAAAACATTTATAACCAATTTTTAGCAATATTCTCTTTATGTAAAACCTTTATAACTTAGCATTTGAGTTATGTGCTTTATGAAAAACTTGTTTAGCATAATATCTTTCAAAAAACAAGGTTTTTCAAAAAGCTTTAAAATGAGTTGTATCAAAGTGTTGACTAATTAAAGTTATCAAAAGAAAACTTTAGCAAAAAACCTAAGTTTTTAGTAAATAATACCAATTGAGCGTTTGAACTTTGTTCTTTAAATATTAAAGAACAAAAACCTTGTGGTTCGCCTTTGAAGTATTTTTTGTCATTGCTTCAAGTTTGCTATGCCTCAATGCATACTTGCCATTTTGCTCTATCTTAATGCATAATTGCCATTTTATTATTTTGCATCTCATTAATATTATT
This sequence comes from Nissolia schottii, assembly GCA_003254905.1. Lineage (NCBI taxonomy): Eukaryota > Viridiplantae > Streptophyta > Magnoliopsida > Fabales > Fabaceae > Nissolia > Nissolia schottii. Next base: position 65,510 of record QANU01058821.1, on the reverse strand, counting down.
TTAGCATCATCAAAACCTACAATACATGCATTTACGTTGATTAGGCAAGTGTAAAAAACTTTAGCATAGCAATTAAACTCAGATATTTATTCTGATTGTGGATCAAAATTAATCTCTTTAGTTAATCTCAAAAACAATAAATTTAATTTTGCAACTTCTACTTCTATTCACGTATGGCTGATCTCCTTTCTTTTTTTTTTCTATTGCTGAAACTTCTAGTGGACTAGTACATAAGCCCAAAATAAATGACGGTGAATTTTGTTCAATCTGGGCCTTACTCTTCCTTCGAAGCTATGCACATAGTTTTCTGCTCTTCTATTCACTTATATATATAAAAAAAGTAAACCTAACATGTAATTACTTTTATTAATTGTTTATATCTAGTAAAAAAAATCTTCCAATCACTATGTCATACGTGCCCCATCCTTTACTGTGAGCCTGTGAGTATGTTCATCATTAGATTAATTTATTCTGAAAGAATTTTCATTTTTGGTGTACTATCCTGAAAGAAATTGACCTAGTTACCCCCACTGCACTTTAATCACACCAAAGCTTGGACCACTTTGTTGTATGGGTCGTTCAATCCATAAGAGTTTGGTAATAAATGTAGGCCTCATTCAAATGCAAGATAGTACGGATCCACTTGAATGAAGTAGGTCCAGTCAACAATGATGATTTTGTAAGCAATGGAATCCCTTTGCTCTTACGGTTCAAAAACTTACGGGCCCATTTAATGTCTGCTTCTGATTAATTATATATTGTCTTGGATCATTACTCAATTTGGGCCTTAACTTTTTTAGTACAAAGATGAAGCACTGATACAAATATCTATCCACTAGATTTGGATTTGATCACAACATTGTTAAGATTCCCTCCAACCTCCAACCTCCAACATTGCTAATGATTCCCAATGAGCAGATCTTGAAACCTTTACCTCAATAAGTGAACCATTTTTGGGACTTATCTCATTACCAACCACTGAAATTGATTCCATTTTGGAGTATGCTGGTTAACTCAGTTTGATTGGTCTTCCATTCCTTCCATGATCTCCTTTTGAGAGGATAATATTCCCAATCTCACCATTCATTATACATCATATTCATTCCATCTCATCTCACCATCTCAAATGAATGGTGAGATTGAGAACATTACCCTGTACTTTTCATTTTGAAAAGTAGAGGATTTTGATCCTATTAAGTATTCCCTCTGTTCTCCAATATTAGTCCGTTTTGCTATTTTAGATTTATTGATAATTCAATACATCTACACATAATTGTGTCCAAATGCATTGAAAAAAAAAAGCAAAAGAGACTAATATTGGGGAAAAGAAGGAGTATCATGTAGTTAGGATTGTGTTTCAGCCACTTGTGGAATGATATTTTAGATAAATGTGTAAGTGGGGTAATGAATTCTCTCATTTGATTTTTCACATGATATTGTCATGTGTAATCTTCTACTATTGGTTTGTTTAGGGGAAATACTTGTTTGGTCCTTGAAATTTTAAGTTGGAGTCATTTCTTTTTTTAGTCTTGATTTGGAGATCCACCAACAGAATCAATGACTAATCTTCTCGCAATAAATGGCATCACACAAAGTGGTAGACTACTGGCCATGTGCGAGTCTCCATTACCATGGGTTGGGGTTGAACCCCAACCTCATTGTTAAGGGACCAAGTGATGTTTCATTACGCCACAACACATGGTTAAGTCCAAGTCATTTTAGTCCATGAAATTAAAATTTGACTTTTTAATTTTTAAAATTATATAAGTCCTATGTCAAGTTAGTCTTTCAGTTTATTATCATTAATGTTTCCGTCAAATATTCACATTAAATGAGACTGTGACAACAACTAATCAATTGTGGAAGTATCTGGGGGATTGCAAATGAAGTCGTGAGAGCCTCTATTGTTTTAATTGAAGTTGTAATAATAACTAAGATGTATAGTCTCAAGTGCTGCCACAACCACATGTTTAGTACCAAGTAGTATCATAATCTCATTTGTAAGCTCAATTGTTGTCCTCGCTGTATTTTCATTATCAAGTTGTGACAAATCAATGAAATTATAAATGATAATAAATTGAAGAACTAACCTGACCTATAACTTACAATTTTAAGGACAAAAAAATTAAAATTTTAAATTTCAGGAATCAAAGTGATTAAGGGCTTACAATTTAAGGACCAAAACTAGCATTATTTCATTTTTTTTATGTCATATGTCATGTATATCCTACTTTTTCAATTAATGATAACAAATCATACATTATAAAGTCAAGTGTAAACCAATATGAGAAGATTTATTCACATGTAACGTGTGAAGCTAAAATATTACTTTATAAATGAGCAAATCACTATTCTACTTGATACTCCATAAACATGTAATGATTTCTTACTCTTATCTTCTTTCTTTCCTCTCAAAGTGAATAATTGAAATATTCCTGCATGATTTACCAGCTAAACTGCTTCAGATAACATTGTTTTATTTATTTACTTTTTTAATAGTTGATCAGCCCGACTCAAGTTAGATGAGTTGAAGTCCCCTAAATTTCAGAATCAGTTGACTTTGATATTAAAATAAGAAAAACAAAGTTTCCCCTTCTAAAGCCACCATTCTTGTATTCAGGGGAGGCTTTTGGATATAGAGGGAATATTGAAGGAGTGGACTTTAACTAATAGAGTACTAAAACCCTTATTTAAGAGATTAATGGTACGAAAGGGAGACGGCCAGAAGGGGACTGGTGGGTAGACAATTTCCGCGCTTCAAATCTTGTTGTGACATTACAATAGTGTTAAGTGAACACGAAAAGCATACCATATGAAATTATATATTTTGGCTTGATTCAAATAAGTGGATCCAAAAATTCTTGATAAGAATTATAAAATTAAAAGTCCTGCACTTTAACTTGTTCCCAAAACACTTCGTTCATTTTTGGGTACACAAATTAAGTTGTTTATTAGATAAGTTACTTAATTTTTAAGGTCACAGTTCATGCCCAAAAAATATATAAATTTGAAAAATAAATGCCCAATCATTTTTAAACGAACTTCAAAATAATATCGAAAACGAAATATATAGCTATGCACATAGTATGGTATATAAGGAAATAGATTTAAGTGTTTGTTGGTTTTAAATTAATCTCAAACCGATTGGATATTGATTTATTAAGATTTTCAATCTTAATTTAATGTTATTCTGTTGATTAGTATTTATCTTGTATTATGGGATACTTAGATCTATACACGGAATGCACCATTAATTATTGTCTACGATCTTTAATTTGAAAGTTTGGTTATTTAAAAAGACATGTATCTAAACACGTAAGATAATCACATTTTTTATCCAAGCAACCAAACCCATCTAATTATTTTTCTCCTTCTTCTGGTCATTTGAATTGACCTTCCCTGTACTCTTGAACATTCTAACCCTTCTTTTGGATACAACCCAAAGGGTCACAATAATATCCATCGTTTACAACTCTTACCTCTCAATTATTAGGAAAAAAAAGTGTGTCCCAAATTGATTCTTTTGGGTAAAAATATTGCCATGTGATGTTAAGTATGATATTTCATCATTAACTAAGAAAGTAAGATTTACACATAACACAAATAATAAAAATATTAATAATTAAATATCACACTTGACTCCACATGATACGAATTTCATTTGAGAGGACCAATTCTCTCTTCTCCCATTCCTTTCTACATCAAAGCATTACACAAGTTGAAAATCATTTCCAAAAAGAAAGATACTTCTGATCTATGTACACTACTACATATTTAATTTTTAGCAACGTTGTTAAATTACACTATCTTACAAAGTGTTACTAAAAATATAATAATGTTATTAAAAGTATAATAAATGTTGCTAAATAATTGGTTTTTTATTTCCACTAAATTTTTAAGGAAGAGTTTTAACCAAGTTTTGTCCTTACAAATTGTGATTGTTTGATCTCGGTGGATTTTCGAATTGGTGTACTTGCTTCCCGCATTTTTGGGTTAAACGCTTTTATTCAACGGAAATTTATTATCATCTGAAAAAATAGTATAATAAAATATTGTTAAATCTCGTTAATAGCATAATAACATTTCCCCCCCATAAATTTAGTCATATTTTTCAAGTATGTTGCATTGGTAGAAACAAGCTTCACATTTACCTTATCAGGACTATATGTAAAAATATTTCAGCTGCATATTTAATAGGATATCCTTGTTTTACGGGCTTGTGTCAATGTGATGCCATGACAAGATTGGTGCAACAAAGCTTTATATATGGAGGGGTCTTTTTCCTTCTTTTGTTATTTATCTACCCTCTTTTTTCCCCTTCTATTATATCTCTTTTGGTGAGGCCCCTTATAAAATGCTTGTTGTTCTTCTTCTTGACTACATCTTTATCCCCTAAGCTCAATCATATCAAGACTTGTCAAAACAAAACAAAAATTTTCTCAAATATGCCACTTTTTACAAAATCAATTTCTCAATAAGCGTTTGTATTTTGAGAATGTGAGACATTCATTGAATGATTACAAAGCATTGATTGATAAGTTGAAAAACCAAATCAAAAGCATATCTATGGACTGTACATAAAGCACTCAACCTTGTTTCAGTAGTTTTTTTTTCCTTCCCTAATATTATGTTTTATATTGTATTTAATTAGAATTAGATTTATAAGGACCTCTCCAGCATGCTATATGTTTATTTGTTGTGGGAGTGTCATACATGGCGTGATTGCATTTCTATATAGCAGAACCTAGACTCTTTTATGTTAGATTGACCTATAAGATCTTGCTTTTGTTTTTTTGGTGCTGTAAAAGCTCACTTTTATTAGTACCTAACTCAAAAAACAATTGGGATGCATAACATTTATAATTTCTTTTGATTAATTGTTAAAAAATTTACAAACAATATTTTAATATTCATCCCAATGTTTAATTTGTGGTTGAATAATGTTGCTCTTCACACGCAAATTTTTATACCCATTTTACTTATAAATTTTTAAGACGATGTGTTTTTTAACACGATAATTGTATGATATTATATTACAATAATTAATTATTATTTTATTAATAAAAAAATCATAATATAAAATTGCTACTTTATATTTTCTACTTATTACTTAACACCTCGGTTCTAAGGGTCATGCTAATTTCCTATTTTAACTATATAGTTTAAAGCAATAAATTATTGTGTTGAAGTTTTTTGAGTATCTAAAGTAATTGGTTTGTAGAAATTACTCCCCGCCCACCCCCCCCCCCCC